>PVKN010020611.1:0-15870 GCA_004027915.1 Capromys pilorides
ATAGTCTCCCTAGTACAAGGACTCAAAAGATTTAATTAATTAATTAATTAATTTTGGGCAGTACCACGAATCAATCTCAGGACCTTGCATTTTCTGCATCCTCAACCCCTATAATTTTTATTATTACTTTTTTTAGAAGAGTGACTTAAATACAAAATGTATTTGGAAGAGTTAAAAAGAAACTAAGGTTTATTGAAAGTGTTACTGTTTAACTGTTTGACTAATCTTACATATCTATATCTATTAATCTAAACAGATTTGATGATGAAAATATGTAATACAAGCATTGTTAAATTTTTGTTTTGAAAATCCTGTACTATATGTACTCTTGTTCGTTACTGTTTTCCTATCTTTGTTTCTTCTATTTTTACTCTTTAAAATAAAATCTTAAAAAAAAAGCATATAGCCTTAGAAGCCAAGTGGCATATGCCTGTAACCCTAGCACTCTAGGAGGCTGAGGCAACAAGTCTGGGCACCTTCGTGAGTTGGCAAGATCCTGTCTCAAAAAGTAAAACAGGAGGCTGGGGATATAACTCAGTGTAAAGGCCACAGATTCAATTCCCAGTACTGTGGAAGGAGAGAAGGGAAGGAGAGGGGAAGGGAGGGAGAGAAGGAGGGAGGAAGAGAGGAAACAAGGCAGGCAGGAAGGGAGGGAAGACATCTGGAGGTCCTGGTAAACAGACACAGGGCCATGGAGTTTGCAGAGACACAGGGTTGGAGTGAGCCTTGGGGGAGCCATGACCTGGGTCAGTGCAGCAGGAAGGAGGTTGAGGACCGGACCCTTAGGACACAGTGACCAGCAGAGGAAACGGAGAGCAGGAGAGGAGAAGGGAGTAGCACCCATGGGTGTGGGGGGCTGCCCTGGAGAAGACAGGGTTTTGAGGATTGAGGAGGGGCCCTGAGCCAGCCTCCAAGTTGCCATGGGGTAAGTAGGCACCAAAGGCTGACAGAAGTGGGTTTGAGGACAGGCACTGAAGGTGGGGACAGTGAGCAGGGGCAGCTGCTCCAGGCCTTCACCTGCAAAGACAAGCTGTGAACTGACGCTGCTGAGAAACAGAACAGGGTCAGGGCTTTCTGCACCACTGCATTGGGGTAGGCCTGTGGAGACCAGCGCCAGCTGGGTGCCTCACGTTTCCTGCAGAGAAGCCCCTCTTCGTTGAGAGCTTGCCTGGGGAGGTGGTGTGATAGGAGAAGGGAGGGTGAGAGAGAGAGCTCTGGCTGATGGCAGGAAGCAAGGAGGGAGATTCCAAGACCACACCCTGAGGTGCAGGAGGCCACAGGACTGCATGCAAAGAGGGGTGTCAGCTCTTTCTAGGTGGGAAGGCAGACAGCGTGGGTGCACGTGGGAGACGGACATGCGTCCAGTCCGTAGTAACAGTGAGCGGGGTGTCAGGGCAGGGAGCAGCCCCTCCACACCCTGCAGCAGGGGGTGCTCTGTGGCTCTTCCAAGAGCGTGTTCCCGGAGATGGAAGCCGCCTTGGCTCAGTAATGCCTGGGAGTCCAGCCCGGCCCGAGCCTCGTCTCAGCCTGCTTGGAGCCCCGTGGCCCATCCCGTGGGACTGAGGCTCTTGGTAAACGCCTTCCCCCAGATAGATGGAGGGTGGGGGTCAGGTCAAGGTGGGAGACAGACCTGGGAGAGCAGTGTGGGGAGTCCTGATTCTGTTCCTACAGAGCTCCTCTCCACCTTGTCCTCCTGGCCCCTGGCTGCCACAGGCCCTGCCCTAGCCCAGCCACATTCATGGTGCCCCCACAATGATGCTGCCACGTGCTCCTCAAGATTTAACTCCAACACCAAGGGAAGATTTTTCCCTTCCCAAGAAAACCTGCAGTAGGCAAGTGCCTGAGAGCAATTCTGTGTCTTACCATAAACCTATTGCAATTTTATGTTTTCAAGCAAAATAGTTCATCTGTTTGGTTTTCTGCTTGCTATTAGTGTGATTTGCTTGGATCATGTTTCACAATTTGGTTGTGATACCACAGCTGAAAACTTCATCCTATTCGCAGTGAGTGCCTCATGGCTCCCTTTATACCCCAAGGCCCCTTTGCCTAGGATTCCACCACTCGTCTCCCTTCTGTACAGACTGAAGTCTTCGCACGAGGGCCATCCGCTCCGACCCCTACCCTCCATGGGCACCGTGACTCCAATGCATCTCCCTGGAGGAGTCAGCGTTTCACTGCTCATGTGCTTGCCAGCCTGCCTCCTGATGTAACAGAGGCTCATCATGGCACTGGAAGGACTTGGCCCTGTGGTACAACTGGAAGTAATTGGCGTGTGCCTTTTGCCCTGGTTCCTGAGGACCACACTGGGTGAGATAAGGCCAAGCAAGTGGGGTAGGAGGGAAGAGAGCAAGAAGTGTGTGCCCCCCACCACCACAACCTCTTTACCTTTTTGCCATTAGTTTTTTCCATCTGCCAAAAATGTCTGCCTGCAAGTTCTCCTGCAGCTGTCTCATCTTGCCCTTGTCAGGCAGAATGAAGGTGGCCGTGAGGTTCCCCCGGTAGGGTATCTCCAGGACGGTGCAGGAGAGCTGCTGGTCATAGCCCATGTCGTACAGCCCTCCTCGGAACATCATGGGCACCTTCACTGTTTTGTTTCGGCTCACGAAGAAATCTTCCTCTTTTGTTTCTCTTGGATCAAATTCATGTTGCCACCTGGCTTAGGATTGAAGAAAGACAAAAATTACATGAGTGTCCAGGTGCTAAGAAGGTGACAAGCTACTGAGATGACCAGATCTGGTGGTCTCTGGCCACCGAGGTTCAGAGTAAGAGACTTGGATATTTGGAGAAATCACAGAACGACTCCAGGAATCCCTGCCCTCGTTCCACACCCTGAAGACTTCTGGGTAAGTGGGCTCACGTGCAGGGGCAGATCTGGGTGCAGCCAGGACTGAGGCTGCCGAACAAGGAGAGCAGCTGCACTGCCACGCCCAGAAGCTGTTGAGGGAGGGAACGTCTACAGCTAATGTCCCAGCAGAAAGGACTCCATTGCAACTAGCGGTGGGATGGGGGGATGACTCTGGGTGTGACACGAGTACACGTGCTTTACTTTATTTTACGTCAACCGTGAAGGAGTCACTATCATGTGGGAAAGGCCATCACCAGGAGTGCTGGGCCCCGTGGACGCTCAGCCTGGGCACTTGGGCCCCTCCTTCTTAATCCTGAGCTTGCGTTGTCTCTGTTGCACACAAACTCAGCTCTGTATCTTTTCAAATCCATTGCCCTCAGAGATCTCAGGATAAGGCCCTGGG
Source organism: Capromys pilorides (assembly GCA_004027915.1). Classification (NCBI taxonomy): domain Eukaryota; kingdom Metazoa; phylum Chordata; class Mammalia; order Rodentia; family Capromyidae; genus Capromys; species Capromys pilorides. The sequence goes on from PVKN010020611.1 coordinate 3,249, forward strand.
GGTCAACTCTCTGAGCTCCAATCCTGGCTTCATTGTTCTAAAAGGAGACCTTGGGCAAGAGTCCAACTTCCCTGGACTTCAGGGTCTCTAATTCATGGAATGAGGATATTGCTAAATGCCTTCTTGGATGCCTAGAGGGCTGGGTGAGATAAGGCCAGTAACTCTGTGACTATGCATAGTGGATGAGTGGATGCTAGGCATCATCAGTGCCTTTAATGCCACTGCTGTGGTCTACCACAAAAAGGCTGAGAAAGTCCTAATTCTCCTTCCCCCCTTTCTGGGTCAGGCAGACCATGTTTTCAGACTATTACCAATTCTTTTTCCCTAAACAGCCACCCATCTACCTGTGGAGTTTGGGTGACCTAACCGTCCATATTCAGGACCACGTTACCTGTAACTCAGGAGTGACCTTGCTGTGGCCTTCTGATTTTCACCTGGTTTTGGCTGATGCGTGTGTGTGTGTGTGTGTGTGTGTGTGTGTGTGTGTGTGTGTGTGAATATTGTCAGAATACTCCATAATAATGAAAGTTTACATGGGGAGAATAACTTTAGACTTCACAAAGCTCATTTCACACACATTTCCATAGGAATTCTAAGGGTTGTGCATCATTGTGTTTTTTTTGTTGATAGGGAAGTGGGTTGAGAGGTTAGTGACATGGAAACTCAAGCTTACAGACAAGTAAGTGGCCACATTTTTAACCCATGCCGATCGGGCACCCTATCTCCTCCACACCAGCGTGTCCAAGCCTTACCTCGAAAATAAATGTAGTTTGTAAGAAGCATCACAGTGCCAGGGTCTATGCTGTTGATCAGGTTCTTGATTTTCCCATGGGTTTTCTCACTGATATGTTGGTTGATTTGCTTCTGGGTGTTCTCCAGGCTGTGGAAGTTGACGGGAAGGATTTCTGCATTGTACATGTTCTTGGCCACTCGCACGAACTTCTGCTGTGGCTTCAGCTTCTGGTCCATGAACAGGGTGTTGCCAAAGTGAAGCTTGATGTCCTCCCCCTCCCGGTTCAGCTTGTGGAGGAGGCGGTGGAAGGCCTGGTGCAGATCCCGCTCCGGCATCCCCTTGAAGTTGAAGCCCTGCTTGATCTCAGCCAGCGTTGAGTCCTGGGCCCCCAGACACAGCAGAGAGAAGGCAGTGGAGATGCTCAAGGGTGAGAAGAAGACATTCTTCCCGGGGCTGCTGGTAGCCAGTTTCTTGAGCAGCTTGAAGCCAAACTCCATGTTGCGCCTGGCCAGATCCTGAGCATCCTTTTCCTCCTTCCACCCTCGGGGATGAATCTTGGACATTGAGATTGGGGAGGAGATGGTGGGCTGTTGCTTCCCTTCTGTGGTGAGGAGGCCAGCCAGGAACAGGCCCAGGCCCAGTTCCAGGCCCAGTGTGAGGTGCATTGTCCTTGGAGACTGTCCTGTTGAGTAGTGGATCTGAGGTCGGCAAGAAAAACACAGAAGTGCGCCTTGTTTCTATCTTGTTCCCAAAGAAGCCCTGGTGGAAAGTGCCACCCAGGGTCCAGCATGTGCTATGGGGTGGCGTCTTACCACGTACCACTGGTGTAATCCCAGGGACTAGAAATGATCGGTCTAGTTTCATAAGCAAGAACCCTGAGCAGTGAAGACAGCACCTGTTTTGCTTGTTTTTAAGAAAAGAAGTGAGAAATGGGAAAGGGAAATAGGAATAGGGAAGAGGAATGGCTCCGGAGAGGCAGGAGGGTCCTGATCCTAAGTGGGTTGCTGGGAAGCCCATTTCTCTCTCTTTCTTTCTCTTTCTCTTTCTTTCTTTCCTTCTTTCTTTCTCTCCTTTTCTTTTTTTTTCTTTCTTTTGTCTTTTTGAGATGGGGTCTCATTATATAGTTCAGGCCGTCCCTGAACTTGCTTTGTAGTCCAGTCTGGACTCAAACTCATGACAACCCTCCTGTGCTCAGCCTCCTGAGTGCTGGGACCACAGGTGTGAGCCACCACACCAGTTTCAATGAGCCACGTCTTCAGAGAAGTTTTATAGAGCAAAATCATGAGGCTGCTACAATGTTGGTCAAATTATGATGAATCAATAAGACTAAAAGTATAGTTCCTAAGGTAATGTTGGTCTAGTGGTAGCGAGGGCACATGGATGACATCATTAGTCTTAATCTTAGTGGGGAGAAGACTGCCTACCCTAATGAGGTAACGGGAAATCACAAAGGAGTGATACCAATAGTCTCAAGACAGCTCCTGTTTTTGGACACCCACCCCCACCCATTCTATTGCAGCAATGATTAAATTTCTTTGAGGAACTTCTATCTACATTACTGGAGCATTCTGCAGCCTGTGCATGAGGCCCAGAAGTAGTTTTGTAGTTTTCCAACCTTTGCTACGTGGAATGATTAAAGAATGAGAGATTAACTAAAATCAGATCCATCCATGTCTTTCCTGTAGAAAGCAAAGGCTTTGTAACTTTTGAGTGATTAGCTTAATGATGTAATCTGGAAGAGGAACATGGCCATGGCTTCCACAGGTGGCAGGAGAGAATAGAGAGAGGGGGCTGCCGAGGGAGAAATGCACAGCCGCGTCAGAGGACATTTTTGGAGTCCCTGGCTCGACTGCCCCTTGAAGCCTACTTTCCTGCATGTCTTAGGGGTCAATAGATTTCATTTCAGACTTGGCTGGCTTGAGTTGGAATTTGTTTTTTTCCAGTTTTAGTAGCTGTGCTCCTGAAGCAGGCAGGGATTATTTTTCCCCTTAGAGCCAAAAGAATTCTGACTAAGTTATAGAAAGAAAATGCTTTGAGTAAGATGGCATGCCCTTAAAACAGTGGATGGCCTGTGGTGGTAATCAAAGGAAACCCTAGTTTCTGGTACGGCACTTGCCCTGGAGCCTTTCCAGGGAAGGGAAGAGGAAAAGCCAAGCCTGTCTGGTTCCTGAGAGCTGCTCCTGTTACCACCCTCTTGGCTCTGGTATCTCCCAAGGGGACTGTGAGCTTTTAGGGAACCAAAGGTTCACTGTCTGTTTACCTCTCATCTCCAGGCATAAGGCTTATGAGAGCTATCAAAAGCCTGGCATTAGCTTCGCTAGTTGAGAAATCTCTCTACATTCAATGATTTTTATAATAATTTATATAACAAAAGCAGTCTATTTGCCTGGGCCTCTGTTACATCTCCCATGCTTCACAAGCCTGCCACCCACGGAGCTAAAGGCTGGCCACTTAGGTAGGGCTCACAGGAGCATAATTTTCAAGGGACTCAGGTGCATGTTGTGCCTTTAGAGCTGTGTTAGACTCTAGAGAAGTGACCCCAGGGACTGGACTCTGGAAAGCTGACCTTCTGATGGCATGACCTGTTGGTGACTGTGACCTAGCCCCAGAGTGAGGGGTAAGGCACCTGAAGACAGGTCACCTGGCTTCCTGGGACCACTAGCTCCTACCAGTGGAAGGCAATCCTGGATTGGGAAGAGTGTCTGGGAGCTATGAACAGCTAAGCACACCATCCTCCAGAGTCCACAGGCCCTGCTGCAGCAGAACCCTAGCAAGTACATCTGGGGGGCTGTGCCCAGGAACCCCAGCCCTAGCTAGCTCGTCCTAGACTCTGCATACACCCTTGATTACAGCAGAAATGATCTTCAAGGTGTTAGCTGTACTGTACTGAAAATTCTGGTAGATACTGGAAGGTTTTTAAAGTTGTCCACCCCTCTCTGAGGCAGCCTATGAACCTCAGAGAGCAGGCCTCTGGAGCCAGGTCCCAGTGGAGGACCTGATTGGTGCAGGATAATCTTAATGCCCCTGCCAAGTGATAGGTTAGGAGACAGGCATCATCCAATCAGGACAAGAGTGGGCAGGGGCATGTGAAGTAAGTGGTCCCATCAGGGTGAACTTCAGACCTATTGGCATGCTGGGAGCTGTTCTCCATGGTGCCCTGGGCAGGAGAGTGTGGCAGACAGACTAGCCCTCCTTGCTGTCCCCCGAGGAAGGTGAAGACAGAGCCAGAGCACAGAGGACACATCCCAGGGCTTCGGGAAGAGGCTGGAGCTGGAGCCAGGATCCTTCCCTCCTTGTGTGGATGCCAAGTTACCTGGCTGGGTACTTCAGGCCAAAAGCATCCTGACAATTCAAGCAATTTTTTTTTTTTTGTCTTTTTGAGACAGGGTCTTGCTATGCAGTTCAGGCTGATCTTGAGCTCACTTTTGTAGCCCAGGCTGGTCTCAGACTGGCACCGATCCTCCTGCCTCAGCCTCCCAAGTGCTGGGACTGCAGGTGTGTGCCACTATGCCCAGCTCTCCAGCAATTTTTTTAAGTGCCAGGTCTATGGATCAGTCAGAGCTCTGTCCTTTGGTCCCATGGCATCCTGAAAACTACTGGATCCGGACCCAGGGGTTCTCAGCACCCTCCACGCCCCAGTACTGTTTGGTGCAAACTAGAAAGAGACAGTGATGAACAGGGACTCTGCAAGCTGTCTGGAAACAGATTTTAAGAGGAGAACTAGGAGAAATTTTTAGGCCACTTCTAATAAATAAAAGAAACAGAAAACTCAAAGGAGCTGATCCTAGGCACTCTGGGGTAGGAAGACTGACAAGAGCCACCTAGACTCAAGGTCGGAGCTTCAGCAACTCCAGGTGGCTTTGCACTGTGGTAGATGTGGAAGGGGCTGAGAAACTCGCTGGGCTGGGTGTGGCAGCCACAGCGCTGCAGACCAGGAGCGGCCTGGCAGGAGCCACCCCTGTGAGGCTGGGCAGCTGTGAGTCAGGGCTGGCTGTGCTGGGCTCTGCCCGGAAGACACTGTCCAGTACCCCCCGCAGCCCTCCCCCACACTCTCACAGGGTGGTGCAGGCAGAGGTCCCATGCCCACCCCCAAAGTGTTCCTGTTTCCCTGAGCTTCTCAAGTGAGGACTGGCTGGAGAATGACACTCGTGCTAGTCAGACTGTGCAAGGCCAGTTCTGCGAGCACCAGCATTCTCACCTATTCAGTGGAAGGTGAGGTCTCCCACGAGGGCTGCTCCAAAGCCGGTGGCCGTCCCTGGGGTCTCAGCTTCCTCTCATCCAGGAGCCTGGGTCACAGTGCTCACTTCTGTCCTTTCAGGCCTCCTGCCCAGCCCCCATCTGGTGTAAACAAGCTGGCCTTTCTCCCAGCAGCCCACACTAGCCCCATACTGGGCCTTCCCATCTGTCATCTTGGTCCCTAAACTGACCCAAATTTGTCATATGGGTTAGATGCCTGAGTAGGCTAAGCTTTTCTTTTCCATCAATTAAAATAGCTTAACTGGTTATTTCCCAACAAATTGACAGGTTGCTCTTCTGAGTTGAGCAATTCATTGTTGGGTCTTAGTTTGGAATGTGCATGTGTGTCTGTGTGTGGCCATCAAAAGAACAAAAGAAAAGAAGAAAAAAGAAAGAAGGAAGGAAGGAAGGAAGGAAGGAAGGAAGGAAGGAAGGAAGGAAGGAAGAAAGGAAAGCTGAACCCAGTGGGGCACCCATGGGGCAGATAAACCTAAAATTCAGTGCTTCAGTTCTCTGAGTTCTCTGGCCATTTTGGCCTCTCACCCCTATTAGTTTTGGGGATGAATGTTCCCCAGTTCCCCATTCTCTTAGGCATGGAGGAAGCGCCCCACTGATCCAGGGCATCTCCTGACTTAGGAGCCATCCATTTCCAAGTCAGAGTCCTTCCAGGCCAGAAACTACCTGGCAAGCCGCTCGGGTGGCTTCAGCCTCCCTCGTGAGGCCTCCACAGGGCTCTCTCAGGTCAGGCAGTGGGCCTTCTCACCTTTCTCACTGTCCTGATATGCACAGTCTTTAGATGCACCCACTAAGATGACAGTGAGATGGGACACACAGCAAATTTAATAATTCATCCCTCCATCTCCTCAAGGAATTGGCTCCAGGACCCCCATAGGCACTGGGTGTTCAAGTCTATTCTAGTAAATACTGCAGCGTTTGTATAACACCTTCTGTATATTTTCAATCACGTCTGGATTACTTTCATAATAATGCAATGTAAATAATTTTTAAGTAGTTGTCATGCTGTATTGTTTAGGAAGTACATTTTCAGAATAGACATGTTTCTCCCAAATATTTATCACCTGAAGTTGGTTAAATCTGGCCCTAGGGCAGCTAGGGCCAGCTGCGGTGATATTTATAATTACTCAGAGCATTTTCCTGTTTACCACCAGCAGATTGGGGGAAACAAGACATAAGCAAAGAGATAGCTCATTGGCTGCAGACGATCCACACAAGGCATAGTGGTTGGGAGGGGTGGCCTTCCCGTCCCCTCCCTAAGCTGCCCTTGTCCTGAAATTTGCTGTCATACTTCATTCCTCTGTGATGAAGCTGCCTGGTCAGGAAAACTTGCTGCGATATCTTTCCTCAAGCCAACAAGAACAGGAAGTTGAGGATGTCCTGCACACGTTCCCCTCGGCAGGGTCTCAGCCCACTAGAACAAGCTTTAGGCAACCACAGGGCTTCCTCACAGGCTGTATGACCACACATCCTTTGACCACCCTGAGGGGCTCCCACACCCTCCGAGACCCCAGATGCCTCAGATTTTTCCCACAGCTCCCCACCAATTATGTTACACTTGGGGATGCTCAGTGTCTTCCTGGGGCTGAGAGGTAGGAAGGATCTTTCTAAAGATCTGATATTGACAAAGAAGACCACTGCCAAAACCCCAACTTAGGCACACTCCCTAGGCATGTTCTGTGGCCTACCTGCTCTAAGGAGTTGGTGTTTTAGGAAGAAATGCCAGATAGATCAGAAACTAAATGTTAAGCAAGTTTAGAACTAAAGGATGGTGCTCCACTTCCCTTCCCTTCCCCACTATTAGAAATGCTAGACGCTCCCCATAGAGAAGACCTCTAATCATCACTGCAGTCTGCTTTACCTTTTCTCCCTAGGAGCTACAGATGGAGCAGAGTCTGCTTGCTTTGCCTTGTGGATATCTGCCTTCCTTGTTTTCAGAAATATGATAGAGCCCCAGATCTGAGCCAGGAGCCTGGTTTCCTGAGCAAGGCTGAGGGAATGTTCTATTGACACTGCTGGTTGGAAAATGTTGCCCATGCCAGTTTGGACTTCTCCAAACCCTTGGGAGCTGTCTATCTCTGCCTGACCCTATCTTACTCCCTTTCTGTGACTTCACTGGGAAGCCTGAATGACCATCAACCTCAGGACACTGTGCTGTGAAGGGGAAATCATGGTCTAGAGTAGACAAAGGAAGAGACCAGGTCGCTGGTCTAGGAGCATAAGGATGGATCAGATGGGATCAGGACATAGAGGCAACTCTGAGAAGCCAGCTGCAGAATTCAACAGGCTGCCTGGCCTCACTCTCTCTGGTGAATAGATGGCTACAGCACCTGGAAGTCCACAGAGAGCTCACTGCGACCAGGGCAGAAGATGGAGTAGGCGGAGGCTCCAGTTGGAGGGTCTACCACATCACCCAAGACCATCCTCATACTCATAGACCATACTCATACTCCTCACCCATACTCACCAAGGGTCTTTTTTTTTTAAGGAAAGCTCTAGAAATAAATGCTCACGACAGTGAATCAGAGCCTCCCCACCAAGCTACCCAGCTGACTCCTCCAAGGGCAATCCCCAGACTTGGGCAGTGCTCTAGAATTTTATTCCAACACACTAGCCTTGGTCCACCAATCTTAAGCCAATTTCATGAGCAACAGACAAGAAATCCTTGACCTTCCAAAGGGGAACATCCATACTCACAGTACATCCAGAAGAAATCCACTGGTCCAGCCAAATAGCTCTCCCTCTTGCTTTTGTTATTTATCCTTCCATATCTCTCAGAAAGGTCAAGTGCAGGCCAATAGAATCAGCTGGTCTGTGTGAGCAGATGGCAGGGGCTCTAGAAGCAATGGCTGCGCCACTTCCCTGGGGGCTTCTCCTTGCCACCAGAGGCTGTGGTGTGATATGTAGGGCCACACCCTCTGGGCTGGGGCTACCCTAATGAAGTCCACTCATATCTTTTGCAACTCTTCAATTTCCCAATCACCGCCTGGGCCTAGAGGCCAGGATAGTCTACAAGTGGAGCAGACGCTGAATGTTCAGCCCACAGATTACCTTCCACTGTGAAGGTGGAAGAGAGTGACAACTGGGTTCTTCAGGGGATCATTCCCCTTCTTGCCCTTTTTCATTTGCTCGTCTTTTATGTGCTCCAGAGTGTCAGCTCTATAAGCTCAGCTCTCACAGAGCTCCTTTGCGGGGAGGACTGAGGAGAGGTGAACAGACACTACAGGCCCTATTTCTCTCAGGGATAGCAGTGATGAAACATTCACATCAAACCTGAGATCCTGTCAGAAGGTGGCTTTTCCTGCTGCACAGTCTGCTGGGTCAACAGTCTCTGGCTGAGTGTTGTTGTTCCCTCCCTCTTCCACTTTTTGAATTTTCTAAATTGACTTTAAGGGGCAGCTATAGTTACATTCAAAATAAAATGAAATTTGTATTTTCCACTTTATCATTCAGCCAAGAGAATAATATGGATGACGTCACTGCCCTCCAAACTGGAAGAGCCTGGGATGGAAGAGGGTGAGCCCCAAGGGCTGGCTTTCAGTTCTGTCTTCTCTGATGAACTCCAGAAAGCAGAAAAATCAACAAGTACTCTGACCCCACGGAGCATGGCTTCATGACAGCGACTGCGACCGTGCACTACCGGGCGCCCAGTGTAGATCTGCAGAGTGTTTGTTCTGTCTAGAGGATGCCAGTTTTGGGGGATTAGGCTGTCGTCAATGAAGCTATACACAGCAGGTGACTCAGCGAGGCTGTCTCAGAAAGAGGTGACAGCAGCTCATACCTGGGCCTGGCACGGGCACGAACAGATGAACTCGTGGCCCAGGGTTTCACAGTTGTGGGGATGCGGGGCTCCTGAGCTCCCGGAGTCAGCAAGTGCCCTGCAGGAGCCCCCAGCACGGACTCTCCTCATCCAAGGAGCGAGGCCTGCCCTCTGCTATATGTGTGCGTCAGTGTGGCCTGTGAAAAGTCCAGATCAGAAGCTGTAGGTGCAACCTGGGTGCAAGAACCTGTGCCCTGAGGCCAGGGCAGTGGCCCCGTGGGGGCAGAGGCTGCAGAGGTAGAGAATGAACGCCAGCCAGCAGGACGCTGACCCAGAATGTGGAGGATCTGGGGTTTGGGAGGGAAGAATTCTGCCTGCTAATGACAGGGTGAGGCCTGCGTGAGTCCCTGGCCACACCCGCCACCTGTCCAGATACTCTATTCTCCTGGCCAAAATCCCACAGGAGACGTGCAGGGACAGACTCGGGTGAGGGTGACTACTGAGTGGCACTGGCTTCGTTGGGGATGCCTGAGCTCAAGTTTCAGCCAGAGGCCCATAGGCTGAGGGTGGAGGGCTGCCCAGGTGAAGGGGCAGCCACAGTAGGGTGGAGGCCAGGTTGGGTGGGGGGAACCTGGCCACCTTGCCTGGGGAGAGAGACTCACAGGGGTGAGTGAGGAGGTGGACACCAAGGGCCTGTGCTGGACTTGAGCTGCCCCTGAGCACCCAGAGGTGGGAAGACCCAGGGCCTGGCTAGGAGAGGGCGCAGGTGCTCGTTCAGCCTGGGGGAATTGCTGTGAGCTGCTGGGCCGGAGGCCCTGGCCGGAGAGCTGCCTGCCTATCTATCTACTGTGACCTTATTGGGGGAGAGGGGGCTGGGAAATTCCAGTTTCCCTCCCTCTTGATTCTCCCAGAAATAGAACCTCTGAGGCATCTAGAAAGGTACTAAAATGCCACACCTTGACTCCAAGAACATGGGAGGGAACACAGGAGGACACAGGGGTACAAGCCACACCTGGTAAGGGCCAGGTTGAGGTGATTCTGAAAGGTGACAGTGTATAGAATGTGCCTGATTCCACCCAGGATGCTGGGGATGGTGTGATAATGGGCACTGGGGCTGGGATCTGAATGACAAATAGGAGTTCTCCAGATGAAAACCACGGGCAAGAGCAGCACATCAAGGATGCTGCAGCCTGGGGAGGGGAATCTACTGCCTCCAGAGTCTGAGCTTCTCGCTCCTCTGCAAAGTGCGAATAGCCTACCTATCAAGCAGCCCTCTCCACTGGGAGCTCTTTTGAATCATCTGGGAGCTTCAACCATGCCCATTCCCCGAACACCCACTCAGAGATCTGCAATTAGTAGTGCAGGGTAAAGCTGGGGTCAGGGATCTGTGAAGAGCTTCTTTAAAGGATTATGATGAGCGTCTACAGTTGAGGATCCCTATTTTCAAGCAAGGAAGCCCATGGGCTGGGGATATAGCTCAATGGCATTAGCACCTGCCTGGCAAGTGCAAGGTCCCAAGTTTGATCCTCAGCACCCAAAAAAAAAGTATGGAAACCCTTCCCAGTGATCATGGAAACCCTATGGGTTGTCTTTAAAACATGCGGCTAGGGCCTGCCTGATAGCTCAGTGGACTAAAGTGCCTGCTTAGGCAAAGTGGAAAAGCCAGTTCAATCCCTAATGTGCTGTACTGAGATGGCATTGAGACTAGGTGTGGTGGCGCGTGCCTATAATCCCAGTGCTTGGGAAGCAGGAGGATCACTATACGAGTCTGATCTATGGAGTAAGACTCTGTAGACTCTGTAGACCCTGTGCTAAATACAGAAAAAAAAGGAGGGGTGGGTAATTCCTGGGCCGGCCAGATGCTCTGCAGATTAAAGCACCTGCTTAGGCAGATGCAGGAACAGTGCCAGCCCCACCCCCAGGGCACGCTGAGACAGCGATTGAGACTGGGTGGCGTGGCGCACACCTGCAATCCCAGCTCTTGGGAAGATGAATACAGCCAGATCACTAAGAGTCTGATCTGTGTCGTGAGACCCTGTAGACCTTGTACTAAATACATTTTTTAAAAAATGAGGCTTCCTTACATTGCCACATGTGACAAAGCCATAGCAGAGAGACAAATCATCCCGTGGCGAGAAGGCGAGGTGGATCCACACAGGAAGAGGCTCCTGAGATGTGGCCGAGGCACACCTGAAGCTCAGTGGAAAAGGAAAGACCCCTCCAACACTGCTGGGACCCCTGGGTGTCCCTGTGCTTGGACTGAGTTCCACCCCATTTCACTTAACACACAGATATTACTGTCACACATCATAGGTCTAAATGAGATCTGTATGAAAACTGATGACATGCGATGTGGGTTTATTGCCCCTAAAAGATAATAATGAAGCTTCTAGAAGGAAATACTGTAGTCCATTTTGAGAACTCTGAGGTAGGGAAAGACCTCAGCAGCACAGAGGAAGTACTCATCAGAAAAGGGAACGAAATCTATTAAGAATTTTATTACTTAAAAATCACCTGAGAGAACAGAGGAAAGTCACAGGCTGGGAGATGGCACTTACTACACACACATCTGATGAAGGACTCATATCAGATTTTAAATCAATAAGAAAATGAAAACTTTAAAAATAGGCAAAAGCTTGCGTAGATGCTTCCAAAAAGAGACCCAGAGGACCTACAAGCAGCTGAGAAAGTGCACAAAATCATCCGTCATCAAGAATATGCGAAACAAAACCACAACAAGATAGCACAACACGCTCTGTAGTACAAACGGGTAGCATGAACAGAATCGTGGTGCCCAAGAGTGGGCCAAGTGGGAGCTGGGCCTTGCGCTACAGGGCTGGTGGGGTAACGTGACACGCGAGCTGGGGATGTGGCTTGGCAGGAGCCGTGATGGCCAAACCTCTGGCTGCCCTCTGACCCATTCACTGCACCCTGGACCCAGTAGAAACGGGTCATGGCTCTACCCACTGGAGCTGTACCTGCTCCAAAGTGGAAACAAGCCAGAGGTCCATTAGTAATAAACGGGAAATCACGGGACTGCCCATCCCCAAGTCCAGCTCCTAACGTCCACGTCCCTGGGTCACTCTTGCTCTTGTTTTTCCCAGGCCCTCAGGCAAGATCAGTGGACAAACATGTGGACGCCTCTGAGTCTAAGTCCCGGGAGAACAAGCTGCGTCTCAGAGCCGCTAGCTGGAGGCTGAGGCAACCAAAACGCAGCGCTTCCCTGACTTAAACTCCAACAAGGGAGTTTGGTCAAGAGATCATTTAAATTAATAAATGATTGGTTTTAAAAGAAAAATTACATTTCTGGAAAAATCTCCAGCAGGATCCTACATTGTGTCAAAGAGATTTTAATGTGAAACTTTGAAAATCCTTCAAGGCAAAAATGCAAATAGGGGGCCAGTGAGATAGCTCAGTGGTCTAAAGCGCCTGCGTAGGCAACCGCAGGGATCACAGTTCAATCCCTTGCACCACATGCTGCGCCAGCCCCACCCCCAGTACAGGCTTAGCTGGCCATAACATAAATAAAGTTAAAAAATGATTTTTAAAAATGCAAATATGAAATACAAAATGCATTTGGAAGAGTTAAAAAAATTAAGGTTTATTGAAAGTGTTAATGTTTAATTATTTGACCAATCTTATATACCTGTATCTATTAATCGAAACAGATTTGATGATGAAAATATGTAATGCAACCACTGTTAAATTTCTGTTCTTGTTCTGAAATTCTGTACTATACGTACTCTTGCTTGTTACTGTTTTTCTATCTTTGTTTCTGCTATTTTTACTTTTTAAAATAAAATTTTAAGAATAAAAATGAAAATTAAAAAAAAATGAAAGGATACAGGAAAATTAGTTATCTGCAGTATAATTTACTT
>PVKN010020612.1:0-15868 GCA_004027915.1 Capromys pilorides
GCTCATCTGTGGAAAGGAGCAGATAATGCTTCATTTGTTTTGTCTCCTTTTTCAATTGTTTCACCTTTTTCTCCTCCTAATATCTTATACATTTCTTTTTTTCTTCCAATTTTGCATGTATATAGCTGGAAATATGAATAACTGATTGGATGACAACACTTTGCATTACAACAAATACTATGAAATTCATACTACTTTGTCAACTTAAATTCTGTATCACTTATAATTTTTGTTTTAACACTGTTTTATACTATTACAAGTAAAAATATAAAATAAAAATCTATTAGCTGTGCTCTTTAGCATTTATTCAAATGAATTGAAAACTTGTGTCCATGCAAAAATTTATTCATCAATATTTTACAGGCATAAATTATTATTCACAAAACCTAGAAAATAAAAACAATTGGCATGTCTTGCAAAGGGTGCATGGATAAACAAAATGTAATATGTTAATAAAGTAGACTATGAGAGGAAATTTTATCCATATCTTGTTAAATGAAAGAAACCAAGTCTACAGTGGCTGTATAGTCTAACTCCAGCAATATAGCACACTTGAGAAAATAAAGCTATTGAAAAGTTTAGAGAAACAAGTAGTTGCCAGGAAATAAGGTGGAACACAGGATTTTCAGGGCTGTGCATCTACTTTGTATAATAATGTGATGGTAGATATAAAACAACACAGATTTTCTAAAAGCCACAGAACTCCACAACACAAAAGGTAAAGCCTATTGTACACTATAGCCATTAGCTAATAAGTAGAAATAATGGGTCAATCTAACAAAGTATGACACCCATGCAAGATGTTAATATGAAGATGAAAAGCTATTTATCATTTTTAAATGCTGTATGTGACCACTGTGTCCCTTTTCATATTTAATGAATCTACAGCAACATCTTTTTTTAAGTCCAGGTCAGTGGAAATTTGAATTTAATGCTTCAAACTTTGTAATAAGAAAATCACATTGTTTCACTGTCATAGAATAAAGTTTTATTTTTCTGAAGAAGTTAAAAGAGAGTAATTTCTTTTAACAGGAAATTGTTAAGGAATTGATTGCCTTTGTATTACAAATATCCAAAGAACAATGAGAATCTGAATCCAATACCTTATCACCTTACCACAAGAGACATAGAAAGAAACCATCAACAATGGCCATGCTGGAGAATTACCATTGTTTGCTATGACTTTATTTGGTTTCATAAAGGAGAGGGTAGTTATGCCAGTGTGTGTAAAAACAAGGAACAAAGAAGAGGGAGCAAGGGAACTCCTGGAAAGCTACCCAGCATCTGCACAGTAAATCTTCAGGGCATGGGACACTGGGGAGTTTCCTCCATGGCAAGAAAGAAAACACAGAGATGACATCAGATTTCATATCCATAGTTTCTGGTACACTCAATGTAGAAGTCTAGGTTAGAAATGGAAAAGAGTGCTGGTATCAGAATGAAATAGTTGGCTTCGAGAGTCCGCTTTTACACTGACTCACTGTTTTGGATAGATTTTCACTAACGAGAAGCATTTACTTCCTGTATTTGGATTCAGGCATCCTCTTTTTGACTGACTCAATCCTTTGGACAGTTTTTCTCTAACGAGAACCATTTACTTCCCAATTTGTGGTGATGTTTTAAATTGTTTGTATAAAGTGGTAGGAAGAGAGAGATTACAACTGAACATTCCAGTGAAATTAAAACTTTCTGAGTCTGCTTCAACTGGGACCCTCAACATTTTCCACATTCAGAGTCCATTCCAGGAATGATCAAGGAGATCAAATCTCCTTTGGAACCAAAATCTAATAGGCAAAATATTAGGGACTCCACCCTAAAGATCATATCTCTACTTTGTTTCCTCCATGGCAAGAAAGAAAAAACAGAGATGACGTCAGATTTCATATCCATAGTTTCTGGTACACTCAATTTAGAAGTCTAGGTTAGAAATGGAAAAGAGTGCTGGTATCAGAATGAAATAGTTGGCATCAAGAGTCCAAGATCCAAAGATCATATCTCTACTTTGTTCCTGAGAACAATTAATTGTTTTCAGAAAACAAGTGATCCTGCTTAGTCTTTCATTAACCCTGGATACAGCCTATGTATCTCCCCCAAGAAAGCCAGCCTTCTCTCTTCCTCCTTGGTTTCTGAATACCCAAGACTTCTTTGTTTTTGTTCCTATTTCTGCCTCTCTTCACCTGGAGAACTCTACACTGTGCTGCAGCCAACTGACCAGAATACACTGGCTGCCTAGGTGTTCTTAGCCATCTCAGAATCCTTCATGTTCATTTTAGAAAAAGTTCATATGAAGTAAAGCAACATACAAGGAAAGAAAATTTATCCACTGTAAATTAGCAGCAAATTGAGATTAGATAAAATAAGGAATACAATAACTAAAAAGACAAATCTTAAATAGGTAGTTCTCAGAGAAGCACCAAAATCACTTAAAAATATTTCTAAAAGAAATATGTCCCTGGACTGGTGAGATAGCTCAGCAGACTAAGCGCTTGCTCAGGCAAGCACAGGGGCCAGGGCTGGATCCCTGGCACCATACCCTGGGCACACTGAGCTACTGATACAAGTCCTGGCATCATGGCACTTGCCTGTAATCCCAGCACTAAGAAGGCTGAAAATAGGAGGATCACTATGAGTCCAAGCTACATAGTGAGACCCTGCACACACACAAAAAAAGAAATATGCCAAGCTAACACTCCAGATACACTAAATGAAATCAGTGGAAGTTGGAAAGACAAAAGTAAGTTTTTAAAAGTTCCACAAATAACAGATCCTAATTCTACTTAAGCAGTGGTTAAGTGTAGACAGAGTATGTAACTGAGCCAGAGCTATATGGTGACTGTTTCCTTTGAGTTCATTTTGTACTACTGTGTGTAAAATATCCATGTAGAGTCAAATAATTTATTTAATAAACGTTAAGCAATGAATCAAAATAAAAATAAAATATGGCTCTCACTCATATTTATTGAATAAGCTTTTTTTGAATGTCTAACTGTGCTTCTGAAGTTTAATTTTTAGCAAAACAGATAAAATATATGAGAACACATGAAGTTTTACAATAAGAAATCAATTAACCCAAACATATAAGGGAAAGAATTTTCAAGGTAACTGAATGGCTAACCTGTGGTTGCTTCCTTTTTGTTTAAATTTTTGTTGTTTGAATATATCTGGCATGTGGAAAAACAAAATAACAATCTTTTTCTTTCCAGGTCATCAGTCTGAGTTTTCATAATCACATATACAAAACATAGATGCAGAAATAGAAGGTTGAGGATACTGTATTGAATATTGATTCCCTGAAAATTTTGTCATATGACCTTTCTTTCTAGAAGTTCAATGTCTCCAAACCTCAGTAAGCCAATGTCTTTTTATTCATGTACTTACATAATATGCATTTACTGTACAAGTGAACTTTAGAAGAAACCTGCCATACATATTCATGCGTCATTTTCTACGGGGACGTCCCCTTTAATATTTTGACATTCTAATACATTCTGAAAATCCCAGAGTGCTTTGAGCCTCTGGCACAGCATGATCCTGGTTAGAGGTGGGTTTACTGGCATCACCCAGCGCAAAAGGGCAGGTTCTGCGTGGGAGGAGGGGTAACGAACAAGTATGACTAGAGAAGACTCGGGGGTCTGAGGAGTCAGAACTGTGGTTTAACTACAATTTCAGTTTTGAGGTGGAGGCCCCCTGAGAACTAGAAAAGTGGTATTTGGTGGAGCCTGCCTTAGCTCGAGTGACCTCCCACTAGAACCCTCAGAACAACTGGGAGGAGGAAGTGCTCTCATCGAGGCCATGGCCCCTCTGTCGCAGACCAGGTTCCCAAGGCGACATTTTAGAGTTGGAGCCAGGTTCCTCTCTCACTTTTGAGGTATCAGCCCAAACATTCTATTTCCCAAGTCTAAGGTAATTGGAAAAAATAGATTCATCTATGTCATCTCTAAAATGTGTGTATTAGAGGATACAGAATCTATAATCTATAAGTGCAAACAAATAATCCAGAATCCAGTTCTCAAAATTGTATGTAGTCTCCAAACTTTTGCTTAGATTCCATGCACAATGTTCGGCCTCTCATATTTTGTGCTCCATTGAATTTTATTACCCTCTCATTATAGGAAATATATTATACTGTAATTTATGTCAAATCTATCTCCTTCAGAAAAAGACCACGTTTTGTTCATGTAATATATCTTTTCTCTTTTTTTAATCTTTTTTTTTGGATACAGGGTCTTACCACACAGCTTGGATGCATTGTTATCCTCCTGTCTCAACCTCCCCAGCGCTGGGATTACAGGTGTGCTCCACCATGCCAGGTTTTGGTGGCTGGCTCGGTTTGGAATCCAGTATGGCATGCAATACCAGGGATTGAATCTGGTCCTTGTGCTTGCCAGGCTGGCACTTAAACTACCAACGTGTCTCCTCAACTCCTATCTCTTTTGCATGACTAAAGAAAGAAGAAAATAAAGGGAACCAGGGAAACAAAATGGAAAAGCAGAAAGAAAATTATCTTTTTTAAAAAATTTGTTTTTATTAGTATATATTTGCATAAAGATTATATCAAGATTGTATTCCTCGTGGGGATTGGCACATGTATATAACACATCTTAATTCATTTTTATGTCCCCTTCCTCTCCTTTCCCCTCCCACCTCTCTCTTTCTCTTGGTCCTCTTCTCATATCCAAGAGATGTATTTATTTTACAGTGAAACAATTATTTCTAAAGGACAAGTTCATTTTGTGCTCATGTAGTCATCAGAATGAGTCAAAACACACTTTCACATGATATGGTGAAATTTCTTCCACTGAGTCTATGCCTCAGAAGTAGGTAATACAGTAAACGTGCCTCAAGGTCACAATGTCTGGGAATCCTGCGTAATTCTTGTCTCAGAAAAATAGATCCAATTGTCTAGCCTCAGTTCCCTTAGGAAAGGCCAAACACACACATCCTAGACCTCTGAGAGATGAAAAATATAAAGCACTACCTATTGCACCTTCTCTGTATATACTTTTCAAGGATAAATGCCTTGAATACAGAGATAGTTAGGCTGAGGTGAATCACATTTTCACTTGAGGGAAGCAAAAGTCTGTCTCATGTACTTAAATGACTGAAAAGAGCAAGTGTATATTCATTTTGTCAAGTTAGAATTGACAGCTACTCTTTGGGAAAAAATAATTTGTAGTGAATATCTAGTTTTAGAAATACTGAAATTTTTATTCTAGAAAAGGAAACTATAGATGAGTGATCTGTAAAAGTTACTGACTATGAAAATAAACATATGGTTGGCCTTTGAGAAAGACAATTGAAGAGAAAGTTAAAAACTTAGAATTCTACTTCTGTTGTTGACACTCAACTGATAGCTTTAACCAAGCCTTTTCAGGATCTGTATCTCACTTTGCTTATCTCTTTTTACATTGGTAGTGATCCCTGTTATACCTCAGGTTGTAATTCTCAATCGTTCGAACTCTTCGAGTTCTCTAGCATCAGTTCTCCATCAGTTCTTGGTATCCAGAAATCAAAGAAGAAATTTTTGTAGAATAAATAGAATAGAGCAGGACAAAATAAAGTTTCTGACTTGACTTTCTGGTTTGCAACTTACTCTTTCAGAAAAATGTTGATTAATTATCAGTGAAAATGATCAATGAGATAAACATGGAGCCATAACTTCAAAGATCAGGTCAATGTGAAAGCTTTATGTTTGGTTGCTACTGTTTTTAGTGTCATGTATTTTAAATGTATCATGCTCCATGATACATTTTGATATCAGATATTGTATTTTCTTTACTTTTTATTTGTTATGCGATAAAGATGGCAGGAGGGCGGGGAAAATGTCCCACCTGATAAGTCACTTCTAGTTCTCACCTCTTCCTAGGCTATGAGGAAAAAACCCACTAAATTATGAAATAGAACGCTAGGTAAAGGCATCACAGATGCAGAGGTAAAGACCCAACTATGTACCAGATATTGAGTTGCCAAAGGGACAACCAGCACATGAATCATCAAAGACTCCTTCAGTCTCATAAAAAAAATTAAACACTCTAAATACAATTTGCTCAATTAAATTTAACAATATTGTGAACTAAGAAATAATAGGCAGCTGGAAGGCTCAATAGCTGAAGATGAACAGACAGAATCAAAAATCACTCTGAAAAAGCATAAAAAATTAAAGAAATAAGAAAATAATTGTAATTGCCCAAAAAGAGTTCATTTTTTTCCCCTCAAAATATGTTAGGTAGAGAATCACTGCTAAAAATCAGCATCTTTCTCAAAGATATTATTAGGAAAGTCATTACCTACCCCTGCAACCCCTGAAGGACAACCAGGTTCCAGATAGAATCCGAGGATAATTATTTCATCATCCTTTGCCAAATGTGACTGAAAAAAAATAGTACAGTATAATGACCACAGAGGAGACACGTGAGTTTTCTATGAAATGTGACCAAAATTCATCAGTTTTGGATGGCACAGTGGTTGGAAACTGTTACCCCATTTTTCAGACATTTCCATAAGAGCTGAGAATGAGAAATATGCCACTTAGTACTTTATGAAGAACTTGCATGAATAAAGATAGTATGAACTCCAAACTTAATTAAGGTACAAAACCCTACCTCAGCTACAAGGATAGCCAATATTTTGGCCCTAGCCCTTCAAGGTCAGTGAGGACTCAGGACAGAACAGAACCTGTGCTGTAATATCCTATAACTCAGTGATTTCCTAAATTTTCTATTCAAGGAGATTAAGGGACCACAGAGGAAAGGGATTGAAGGTATATAGTGTGCCTAAGGAGAGTCACCTAGAGAGAAAACACTCTTTTGGGCTTTCACAGAGAGCAAACTGGCCAAGCAATGGCTGTGACTCATCCAGACAGCTGACACTGACAACATTTCTACAAAGCACTGTACATGGTTCCAAAGTAAGTCCTGAGGGGATTTGACTAACCTTGGGAGATACAAAAACTACATGTTTTGTTATGCAGGTCTTACCTTAACTTGCCCTTAACCACCCAGCAGAAAAGTTTAAACTTGATGCATAAAACATAAGGGTAGTATAGTATGCTGATCTGTAAAAGACTCAAATCAACAACTTCCAATATTACCAGTTTCGCAGTAACACACTGCAATTATGGTACATTTGACTATGTATACAACTACCTTCTCTTAGATCAAAGAGAAGAAATCTATTATACCAATATCCATTAGAAAATTTATCATGTCTACACCCTGTGCCCTGTATAACTAAAAGAAGGATAACAATATGCATTGTATCAATTATTGTGAATGTACTACTAACGTGTTCTGAAACTGTCACATTGTAATTTCTTATTAAAAGTAATAAAAAAAATTTTAAAAACCTTACCTCAAGAAGTTCATAGTCCAAAGCCAGGGCTCTTTACCCTATAGCTTACAAATAGAGTTCAAGAAGAATCAATGAAATCGAACTGAAAAAAGTATGCACCATTATTTTTTACTCCCTGCTAAGTAAAATTTAGTACTTCCTTCGTTTATGAACAGAGGTAATAACCCTTAGTGGTATTAACATAAAATGTGCCCTCGTTATCAACTGAATTTACAGATATAGTCATATTTTTATAGTCACTACAGATACTGTAAGCTGCTGAGATATATAATATGCACTACTAAAATTATGTTAGTAATTAACCAGCCAGTTAATATTAATGCTTAAATAAAGCACATCTATTACTATAGCCACATAGTTGATGTATTTTGTAAACTCTGCTTTAGTATAATTATTCCTTTGTAATCTTATATACTTTGTTCTGTGTTAAAACATTGTGCTCAGCAAAATTTATAGGCTTCACTCTACAGCCAAGGGGTGCATGCTAAGAAGATTAAGAACCTCATCCTAAAAAGAAATCAGATAAATATGCAGCATTTGGCCAGCTCTGCATAAGTGTAGTCACCATCTTTTGATAAAGGTCTATTTTTCTTTTTCTTTCTTCCTTTTGTTCTTTCTTTCTTTCTTTCTTTCTTTCTTTCTTTCTTTCTTTCTTTCTTTTTTTTTTAAGGCTGGCTCAGCCTGCCCTGGGGGCGGAGTGGCCGCAGCATATAGTGCTGGGGATAGAACCGAGGTCCCTGTGGTTGCCTAAACTTGCCTCAGCAGGCGCTTTACACCACTGACCTATCTCACTGCCTATAAAGGTCTGTTTTTCTAACCCTTTGGTTGTTTCTCAGAGGTATTCTAGAGCCTTCTGGTAAGTTTTTCTTCCTATGCAATCTAGAATGTGCGGCTATGCGTTGCAAGCCAGACTCAGCTGGAACAATATTTAATTTTTATTTATATAATTTTAATACTCTATAGAAAAATGTACAAATAGCTATCATATGCTAAATTCACAAATCTCAGCAGCTTATTAAGTCTCCCTACTGAATCCATTCTGCCCTAAGATATGCTACCAGCTACTTTAGAGCGACTATCAAATGACGAGCCTATTCCCTGAAAGTTGTTGAAAGGGGATTGGTCTTGAGAATTCAGGCTCATGAAATTACAGAAATGCTTATATACTTAGAAGATATAAAATTTCTTAAGTATCTTGGTCACTGTATAACCTATCTTTTTCCACTACCAGGACGGCTTCCCATTCTCTTCCTGTCACCTAACTTACTTAGAAGGCTATAGGCAGCAATTGATGGATGACCCAGAATTTGAGAATAATTCTGTTTGCTCTTTCTCAAATCCAGAAATAGTTAACTACTGAGGAAATAACAGGTGCTAACCTCAACACAGCCCTCCCATGATCTGGATATCTGAGAGCAAAGTGAAAAAAATTTTGGAATAGATGTATAATGCATCTCACATGCCTGTCATGGTCTAGAAGTAGTGGTTGCCTAAAGTAGAATGATAAGAAATATCTTGGGGCTACATCTGGGCGTGGTGTGAAAAAATGCTACAGTTGATTACCAGTGTTGTCAAGGGCACTGCAGTGGTGGCGCAAGCCCATCTTGTGTCTCTGTGTTTTCATGAAAACTTGATTAAATGGGACCACACAGAAGTGTTAAACTATACAATGCTCAGTTTTTCTATGGGCTGGTTTCTTTATTAGCTCAATTATGATTCTCAATAGGAGTGCTAAGATTTCTTAGGGCCACAAGCTCTTTTATTAAAGTGAGAATAAAAGACATAATAACAGTATGTAATCCTCTTGGAAATTTCCCCACAATATATCTTTTGGCCAAATGAAAATTTTGAGTCTGGTTGTAGACCGTGAGCTGTTAAGCCACCATCATTCCAGATGACAAGTGGAGCAAAGAAATACTTCAAACACAAACATTCAAATTCCAAACCAAATGCCTCTTCCTGGTTTACACTGTTTAAATAAATAGTACTTCAATTCTCCCAAAAACCAGTGACTGCCTGCACTGGTAAACATTCTGGTACTGTTGGCCACCGGTGTTTCTTCTTTCTAGTCATAATGTCCTTTTGAGCAAGGGTCACTCTTACTCCTACGAGGAAAGTCAGTATGACTCACTCTCAGAAACTGAAAGTACACCATGTCCACATGAGCTGCGCTGCTTACTGTAAAACCACAAAACCACATCAGAATCAATCAGCAGCTCAGGAAGGAAAAAAGGCAATGAACATATTCGTCCATGCTACAGACCAGTAGCCTTTGGGAGGACATGCAGGCTTCTTGCTGAGCAGACACCTGGAGGAAAGAACACATAGCGCCAGCTCTGACTACTGAGAACATGGGCACAGCCCTCACCCTGACCCAGGGCCCTCTGGGAAGCAGCGAGATTCTGACTTCGCTGTCTGGTCGCTGCTCTTGGCATTTTCTTTGCCTGCTTTTTATCCTATATCAAACATCTGTTGCTCTTTTGGTAAACACTGCTTGAGGCAATTTGGGGAAGGGGTTGAGGAAGCAGGGCTTTGCTCTGGATTAAAAACTCTCAAGATCCTAAGTCTGAAATTTCAATAACTCTTACCCTGCATGTCAGGGACAAAAGGAGGGCCAGCACTCCTACCTGTAAAGCAGGAGCCATCTCTCATGGTAAGATTAAGGACACGTTTGGTTATTTTTGATGTCACTTTTCAGATAATGCCCTTGGTTTTGCCTGGGTTCAGTTATCATTTTGGAATGTATTTAAAAAATAAATTTTGCTACATATCCTCTCAGACTGGCCATGTCAGATGTCACCCTTCTGTTTGATAGGAGACACCAAGGCCTGACCATGAGCACAGTACTGTCCCCAGCCACACCAGGGTCTAGCTGCCAAAGCCAAGCCAGTCCCTGACTGTCAGGAGTTGTTATGCTTTAAACCCCAGTCCCACAGCACAGATTCCTACCTTCCCCAACCTCTGGCTCACAACATTCTGTTCTCTGTTCCCTCCTCAGGACAGCTCTTCTTCCAAGTAGCAAAAACCAACTAGAAGAATTAATCTCGCTAACAAGAGTTAATATCCTGTCCCTTGGTTGGAGCATTGCCATGAACCTGGGTAACAACAGTGATCTTTTAGAGCCAAAAGCTGATTCTAAATACACAATCATGGCAAACCTGGGAAGAACTGAGAGATTATAGTTAGGATTTCTCCAGTAAGCTCTAAGCAGTGCATAGAGCTGCATTTTGTACCCACAGGTGAAGTTGGCAGCAACCAACTCAATGCAGCTCATTCATGCCCCACTCCTGATTTCTCCAGGCTCAGGAGGTGGTTTGCCTCCATCAGCTCTGGGGCCACCTCTTCGTCAGCATCTGGCCGCCTGCACTTTTTTTTTTAAAGTTTTTAAATGGAGATGCTATTATTGAACTGACATGGGAGCTTGATTTTCCAGCCTTAGTAAATTGCTTTCATTGTATACTGAATAACCTACCAGCTGGGGGCTGTGAATTTTCTCACAATGCTCTGCTGCCACCTGGTGATAATTCACAATCAAGCAGGACAGGAGAATGCTGACTCAACTTCCCCACGCCAGTGCACCAACACATGGAGAAACCAGGGAGGGGACACTCGCAGATGTCAATCTGTAACATCCTCACAGCATTCAGTACCCTCAGAAGAGGCATGGCAGCTAGGGTGACAAGGTGAGCCCTTATCTTCCTCCTTCTGCATCTCCAAAGCCCTAGTAGTATTTACTATGAAAGGAAAACAGTCCTTCGGGAAGGAACACTTTTCTTCTCTAAGGCCCACACTGAGACCAAAGGAAATTAGCCCTATGCAAAGTGAGTGAAGCTGGAATTCTTGGAACAGGTAGCTATGATCACTGTTTTATCCATGTTGGTCTTAAGAAATGAAGGCATTGTCAACATTCCTATCAAACAAACAAATAAAAACCTATTGGCTTTTTGTTTACATTAGGCCATACATTTCATTGAATCTTTAAAATATATTCAAATATATATAATTGTAAATATATAATGTGTTGATTTATGCATATATTGTAGAAAGAGTTGATCAAGCTAATTAATATATCATCTCCCTAAGTTGCCTTTTTATGGTAAAACATTAAAATCTATTCTTTTAGCATTTTCTGTTTGTAATAGGAATCAAACTCATGACCTTGCCCTTGCCAGACAGGCGCTGATGCCACTGAGCTAGCTCCCCAGCCTGAGACATGTTGTTATTAACTGTGGTCACTTACAGTGCAATTGATCACTAAAACTTATTCCACCAGCCTCACTGAAGCTCTGTAGTCTTTGATCAACATCTGTCTCATTCTCCAACCTTCTTTGAGATAATATATGAAAACCTCTCCACTTGAGAGATGAGGAAATTAAGTCACAGAGAGGCTAAATGCTAGGCTGAAAAGCACTCAGCCGCTTAGGGAAGGGGCTGAGACGGACCTCAGAGAGAAACAGTCCCCTTCACTGCTGTGGTTTTCTGACCCTCACCGTGCCACCAGAAGCACTAATTGCTGGAGAAGAAAGAGAGTGATGAGGAGAAGCTTCACACCCCAGAGCCTGTACCCAGAGCCTGCGCATACCAGATTTTCAGCACTGTTTCTGCGGCCAGATGGAACACAGTCTCTAATCACTGCTTGTCTTTGATCTGTAAAGCTTTGGAAGACTATCAGTGGGAGAAATGCAAAATCTAAATTCTCCTTCAGCTCTAACCATTTAAAAATAACTATTAAAATCTATACATAGATAGAGTAAAATGTACTTTAAAATATAACCCAAAGTTAAAGAAGCTTTCAAATTAACTTAAGGAGAAATTAATTTTTAAGACCAAAGTAACTCCTGAAGGTTCATGCTAGTGAGCTTTCAGGACCATAGAAAACACACACTGATGTCAGGCAGGTGTCAGGACTGTATCAGAGTTGGTCTGCACCCTAGGCACCTTCCCTGCCTGCCCAGCTGGGGAGCAGGGAGGAGTCCTTGCTATTGAAGCCATCAGAGGGGAGAACTTGCTGGGCCGGAAGTTTTTGCTGGGCTGGGAATGTCACTCCTAAAGACATTCTAAGGCTGGGATGGTGAACCTTTTAGAGCTTTCAGAGACACAAAGAGCCTGCCTGCTATGGCACACGTGCTGCAGGTTTGCCACCACTGCTCTAAGAGACCTTCATACATATGGAAGAGTGAAAGGAGATGGAGAAAGGAGGAATTCCCTCGAAGCACACTTAGGCCTGATTTTCAGCCATGGGCAAGACCAAGGAAGAACTCCCAGATGACTTTCTGGACAGAGCCGTGAACTGACAGCCCAAGGGTCCACTCCAGCTCACAGACATGCTTTTATTGGCCTACTTATTGCTTTATAAGCTATAAATTAGTACCAGCATATAACAGTCAGGAAATCTCATAAGTATGTATTTCTGACTTCTCTAAAAGATGAGATTTGATCATAATGCTGGGCCTGCAACTGCATGGAAGCCAGCTTGGTTCATCCAGGCCCTCAGGAACGATGCCCACTTGGCCCACCACAAGCCCTTTAGCTTCCTTTTGAGAATCTAAAAGCATTTGGCTTTTGGCTTCTGATCCAGTAGCTGCTTCCCAAAGACCTGATCCCGGCTGCCCTACCAGCAGAAGACAGTGCGCCGCAGCTCAGGCTACCTGGCCGCACGGCACTCCACCCCAGACACAGGGTACAGCCCTTCATGACACTTACAGATCCCCATAATAGGACACAAATGTAGTTCTAGAGCATAACTTTCCATTTCTTTCTTTGCATATTCTACATTGCAGTTGATCTGTGAGAGAATTTACTGTTCTCTAAATATATTCCAAAAAGCTATACCTTCTGTGTCGAATGTGTCCTCTGTGTCCACTGTACTCATCTTTTATGGTCTAGTTCAAACTCTGCCTCTTCTAAAAATACAGCCTTTTTTGTTTCCACAATAAAAATTAATCCCACCTTCCTGTCTTATTGTAGCATTAGCTTCTATACCTGTAGAGTTACTGCAACCAGATTTATATTATGGTTAGTCTTTCTGTCCTTATCCATTTTGAACTGTTGATAGTCAGAAATCTTCTCTTTTTTTAAGCTTAGCTCTGATCCGCTTCCTATTTGCCTCTCACTCAGTTCCTATTAAAATGGCTTTCCTATAGTAGATGAGGAACTGGAAAGATCCATAAATAAATCCTTAAATGAACGTTGAGTCAGCACTGGCTTCTACTGCCACCTACTGGTCAAATGTAGCATTCGGCCTACAGCTGTCTTTTGAATCTGCAGAGACCACAAACATTTCAAATTCACCCACCCAAGGTCTACCAGATAGCTCAGCGGATGATGTCGCACTCCTGTAATCCCAGCTCTTGGGAAGCTGTAAACAGACGGATCGCTATGAGTCTGATCCAGTAGTGAGACCCTGAACACCCTGTAGACCCTTCCCTAAAAATAAAAAAGTAAAAATAAATAAATAAATAAAAATTCACCCACCTGTTCTTTTCTTTTTTTAATTCCTTCTTTCCTTTATTTTACTCCTTTAATTTTTTTATACTTTTCCTTTGGTTTGTTAATTTATTCTTCCACTCAGCTGATAAGTTTTTATCATCTTTTAGCTGTTAAACATTGAAAATAGTTAAGAAATACCATAAGTATGGGGCCGGGGAGATAGCTCAGGAGCACAAGTGCCTGCCTGGCAGGTGCAAGGTCCTGAGTTTGATCCCCAGTTGCTGAAAGAAAGAAAGAAAGAAAGAAAGAAAGAAAGAAAGAAAGAAAGAAAGAAAGTAAGTCTGTAAATATGAACAGACACACAGAACTCCCATTTCTGACCAAGGTGGACTAAGTCCACTATAAACCAATCTTCCCCTACTTAGAATTACAGGCTGTGGAAAACATCAGTGAAGTGATTCTTTAAGACCTCTGAACAGTTAAAAGTATAAGTAGATTAGGGAGGATATCTAAAGAAAATAGGTGAGTTTCCTTAGTTATTTATTCTTCTTCTGTTTTCCTAATTTGACCCATAGGCAGATCCATTGTAAAATGTAGCAGAAGACACAGGCAGCAAATGCACTAAAATAATATTGTCTTTTGGCCAAAGTATGAAGAAAAGTCCTCTTAAGAAACTGAGAGATAAGGGAGAGGAGGGAATCTCCACCAATTTTGTTTTTCTAGTTCTTTTTCCATGTCTGCATGAAGGACAACTTGTCATTAACCTGCAATTTGGTGGTCATGGGCATCCAGCACCTAAAATCGGAGAGTAAACTCAAATTTCTGGCCAGGATAAAGAAAAAAAAAACAAAACACACCACCTATTCTGCTGCAGATCTCACTGAGGAACTTTGCATCTATGCTTATTAAAGAGACTGGTTCATAGTTCTCATTTTTTATTAGATCCTTGTATGGTTTTAAATTGCAGTAATGCTGGCTTCCAGGAATGACTTGGGGAGTACACATTTCAATTGCCTTAGAGTTTGAGGAGTATTAATAGTAGCGCCTCCAGAAAGTGCCAGTAAAATGTGGCAGTGAATCCATCAGGTTTTTATTACTATTCCAATTAGATTGCCTATTAGTGGATTATTGGATTAATCTCCTAGTTCATGTTGCTATTTGTACATTCTAGGGAATTTATCAGTTTCTTCAGAGCTCTCCAATTTATTGGCAAACAGATTGGTGAAGTAGTTGAGATACTCTTCTGGATTTCAGCAATGTCTGTTGTGATTTCACCTTTTCCATTTCTAATTACATTGACTTGAATATTTCCTTCATTTTTTTTTTAGTAAAATTGACTAAGGGTTTGTCAACTTTGTTTATTCTTTTAAAGAATCAGCTCTTAGATTCATTGCTTCTTTTTATGTTTGTAGTCACCACTTTATTCATTTTTGTTCTAATACTTATACTTTCCCTCTTTGTACTAGCTTTAGATTTTTGTTGGTCTTCATTTTCCAGGACCTTGACCTGCATCATCATCATCATCAGGTTATTTTTTTGGTCTCCCTTCTTTTTTCTTATTTTTGTTTACTCACAGCAGTAAACTTCTTTCTAAAGACTGTTGTGATTGTGTCCCAGAAATTGCGGTATGCTATCCTGGCATTGTCACTGAATTTTAGGAAGTATCATTTCTTCCTTAATTTCTTCCATGACCCATTGATGTTCCAGAATGTATTAATTTCCATGTGTTTGGATAATTTCTATGATATCTTTTGGCACTAAGTTCTGCTTTCATTGTACTATGATCTACAGATATATACAAGATAAGTTTAATTATTTTGTATTTACTTAAACATGGTAGATTGAGCAGCAGGTGGTCTATTTTGGAGAAAATTCTATGTTGAGAAGAATTCTGCTGAGAAAAATATGTATTTTGTAACTTTGGATGGGACACTGTATGAAGAAGGTTTTGTTCAACTCTGATATTTCATTATTGACTTTTCATCTAGTTGATTTATTTATAATAGACATATTTAGGTTTCCCACTATAATTACATTAATGTTTATCTGATCTTCTATTTCCAATGGTGTTTGTTATACGAAGTTGAGT
>PVKN010020613.1:0-15868 GCA_004027915.1 Capromys pilorides
TGCAGGACGGGGAGTACCTACCCTAGGATGTGATTGTTCCCACCCCCAAGGCCAGCTGGGCCACCCCAGAGTGACTCAGCACAAAAAGTGTATAAAAAGAGTTGAGGAAGACTTCACTTGTGAGCAGCCCAGCCACAGCCATGCCACTTTGGAGGAGCTCTGCACAGGCACAGAATTTGGGAGAGAGAAGTTTGTTGCTCCTCCTCTGCTCTTCATTGTTTTCTGCCTGCTTGGAGCCAGTGGAGTATGAGCTGAAACCGCCACAAACTGTGAGCTGAATAAACCTTTCCTTCCTTCATTTTGAGTGTCGGGTATTTGTCCCAGCAATGAGTAAAAAGTAAGACATCTTCCATTTGGATAAGGACCTGTTCTTTGTCTCTCACCTTCTAAGGCCCTGATATGATAGCCAGTTTTAGTATGCTACTTTGCTTAGTCCCTGATGGACTTGGGACCTGTGCTGGGTCCGACTTCCCTTATCTCCTCTCTCCTCCAGTTCTGAGTGAGTGCTCCTCCATCGTGCTCTGGACAAGGACAGCTCCACTGTATGCACACTGCCCGGAGCTGTGCCTCCAGCCTTCTTCCTGTCTTCCCCTCAGCTGCATCTCCTCTTCAGCATACAGATATGCTGTTATTTTCTCATACTTTAAAAAATGAAAACTAACATTTTTCTCCCTTTGTATGACTCAAACGAGGTACCTACTCATTGAATGAGGTGTCTGGACTTTGCTTCCCATTCTGTCCTAGACATTCTCTGAATGCCACAGTAGCCAAATTGCTCCTGTGGGACTCACTTCACTTCTTAGTGCTCATTGTACTTCTAAGCAGTCACAAATATGGTGCTACTTTAGCCTTCTTTTCTCACAAGCATTTTCTGGTTTCCACCTTGTCTCTTCAACTTCGAAGGCTGTGATATTCCGTGGTACTTTCTTGTTCTGTTTTCACTCCTTCTCTGTATCATTTCCTAATGCAGGGCCACAAATAGCATCTATATGTTGTCCGTATAGGTGGACAATAGTTCACATGAGTTCACACCAATTCGCCCCTCCAGTTCACACCTCTTCCCTGAATTCCATCTGGCCTCATCTCAGGGTGCCTGGTAGGCCCTGGCTAAGTTTTTGTTGATTTAATTAACATGTGAGATGGGCTGTTGTTTAGACATAGTTGATGTTCTGGAAGCTTGGTCCCCACTGTGGTGCTCCTGTTGGAGTGGCACCTTTAAGATGTGGAGCCTAAGGGAAAGTAGCTAGGTCATTGGTGGTACCAGCCTCACAAGTGTGTGTACATGGATTCCTGCAACCATTTTGGTTTCTTTGAGAAGGGATTGTGGTCCCCTAACTCTTCCTGGCTCCTTTTTTTTTGCGTTTGGTTTCTTCCTTTCACACATACTCTCAGGATGATGCTCTCTGCCATGAGGCTTTCACCAAAGGCTGAGCTAGTGGAGTCTCCCAATCTTGGACTTTCAGCCCCTAAAACTGTAAGCTATGTATACCCATATTAGTTAGATTTTCATTACTGGGACAAAATAGCTGGCATCCACAATTTAAGACAGGAATTTTTGTTTTGTGGGATTTTGTTTTGATTTTTTTTTTTTTTTCACAGTCTCAGAGACTTCATTCCATGGCAGTTGGCTCGGGTGCAGAGATGGAATATTAGGCAGAGGAAAACTTACTCACAGCACCCAGGAAGCAGAGAGCAGTGTGGAGAGGAAGGGTCAGGGCAGAGATGTAGCCCCAAGGTCACATGAGCCTCCATGATCCATTCACTTTCTCTGACTCAGCCCTGTGACCTAATGGCCCATTCAGCTATGAACTCATTGAAGGGTTAACCCATTGATGAAGTGAGTGCGCTCACAATCCAGTCACCTTTCCAGGAGTCCCTTAATCCATTCAAGTTGACAGTCAAGATTAACAGGCACAATACTTCATTATATATCACCCAACCATGTTTGCTACAGTAACAGAACAGATTTTTCAAATAATAGTCCATTATTCCTCCGAGCCTTTTAGCATCCTCCATCAACAGTAGATTAGATGACGATTGTTAGACATGCTCACCATCTTGTTTCGACTACACAATGAATAATCAGTGGAAGTTACTGCTTTGAGTGCCATCAATAAACCAAAGCAATACTATTGCCTGTTGGTTATAAATTGCTATCTCAGACTATGAAGGTATTTGCATTGTACCTTCAGGAAGAGGAACAGCCATGTGACCAGTCTCATCTGTCTCCAGATCCTACCTCATAACTCCGTAGAGGACAGGCTAATAATGCTTGTAAATGTGGCTTTGAACCTCATTTCAACACCAGCTCCTAACCTACTGAGCACCCGATGCACGTGACTGTTGTGGCAAGTGAAGTTACAGACTTTGTCATCAAAGGAGTATGAACCTACAGTGTGTGGAGAGAAGTGTGACTTTCACAACTTGTGTGAGGTAGAACACCAGAACCCTGCCTCCTGTGAAGAAGCACGTTCTTCCATGTGGAGCACATGATTGAGTTTCTGTAGTTTGAGCTATTCAGCCCAAGAGCTTGAGGTAAATGGAGTCCTAGTCTGCATAAGGCTTCTGAATAAAATAAATCCTAACAAATTAAAAACAAAGATGATGTCAGTGACATCATATACTACTAACAGACAAGAAAATGTAAATAAAATTTTATAATCCAGCTGTTGTCATTTTTCTGCTTGTCCTCAAAGGAAAATGTTCCTGTAGTTCTGTATACACCTCCCTGTGACGTTGCCTCTTACTGTATCTTTCACTTTCCCTGCTCTTTACCTCTCATTCTCACCTGGGTCCATCAGAGTTAGATCTGCAGATCATAAATCTGCTCAAACGATCCTTGAAGGGATCACCAGGGACCTCTGTCC
This sequence comes from Capromys pilorides, assembly GCA_004027915.1. Classification (NCBI taxonomy): domain Eukaryota; kingdom Metazoa; phylum Chordata; class Mammalia; order Rodentia; family Capromyidae; genus Capromys; species Capromys pilorides. Next base: position 2,868 of record PVKN010020613.1, read on the forward strand.
TACCAAATTCACTGGGCGTTCTCTGCCTTCACTCATGTTCTCAGCAGTTCTGGGGGTATTATTGACATCTTCCCTTCTGAAACATGGTTCCCTGAGTTCAGTGTATTGCATCATGCTCCTCCTCATGAAGGAGACCAGGCCCTCTCAGTTTTCCTTAGAAGCTTTTCTTCCAAACTTCAGGATCAAGAACATTCCCCTTTTTTGTTCTGTTAGGTAAGGCTGTTCTATTAATATCAAAACTGTTACAGACTTAAAACTTCTGTGTAATGAACTTCTACATTTTTATCTTCTATCACCTATGAAGTCCAAGACTGAAATGCCTACCGCCTTTCTAACACAGCCATCTATCCACTTCAGGCAGCCAACTAGAAGCCAATGGATGTAACTTCCCTTCACCTGCATGCAGGCTGACGTACTGGATCTTTCGCCAGAGTAGATACTGAATGATACCATTCCTTTCTGTTTCTACCATCATCAGCTCTCAGCCTTGCTACTGTCCTTTCTTTCCAAAGCAGCCCACACTCTCTGACAAGGAACTAGGCCACACCACCATCTGGTAGTATTCCTCTGCACCAGCACAAAATCTAAGCGTCTTGAGAAATCTGGCAAGATCCAGTGACGTGGCCCTTGCCCTTCCGGATTCCCTGTCCCACATCTCTCTGCTGGGAAACTGCGCCGGGAATGTTGCAGTGCTCTTTTCTCTCCCTTAATTTAGGAAAGCATTTTCTCTTTTTTTAAAAAAATTTTTTTAAAGAATATAAAATAGTAATTTAAAATAGGATTGGAAACAATACAAAATTTCACTAAACAAAGTAATATAAATTCAACAATGGTTGCTCTATTGCATGGTGTTATCTTCAAATCAGTTGTTTAGTTAACCAGAGATAAATGTGCAAGATTTGTTTAAAAAAAAGCCAAACAACAAAAAAGTTGTAAGAACTTTCTTAAAAAGAAAAGTTGAAGCATCAACTGATCCTTGCAAAAGATCAGCAGAAATCAGCAGTACAGTTATCCAAATTATCTTGTATATATACATAAATGTATCTTTTTTTCCTTAAAGCATTTCCCTACTTGCTTTTATACTAAGCAATCTTTCAGCAACTTTCTTGTCACCTATCTTTAGATACTGTTCCTATTTTACTTAGATCTGAACTTAAATGTCACTCTCAGGTATTTCTGACTTTTCACCATCATTATTCCATGACTATGTTTTATTTTCTTCATAGTACTGATTGCTGGCTAAATTCTCTGTCAGAATATAAATTGATTAAAACATGAACATATTCTGTTTCCCAAAATATCACATCCCAAGAACCTAGAACAGCATCTGGTACACAAAGTTCAATAAATATTTATTATATTAATGAATGATGCTAACTAGATTTGATAAGCACTATTTTAACTGCTACCTAACTTCCAACAAAATGACCTGTCACTTAACTAGCCGTGTAACCTTGGACAAATTCCTTAAGCTCTGACTTACGGCTTATGCCAATGTAAAAATATCAATTGAAGATTAACTGAAGTATCTGACAACACAATGAAAGGTGGAAAGCAGGTGCTAATTTTCTCTTACACTGTTTTCCAGCTCCAGTGTGCTCTGAATCTAGGAAAATTCCAGTAGGCTTTTTTTTTTCAGGTAGAAGAGAAAGTTTTGCTTAAGATTCACTTGTGGTCTAAATTAACTGCCTGTTAATTTATCAACAGTTGTCCCCCTCTGTGACTTTTCAAACACATGGTTTTCTGTTATTTCATTAAAGTTACTTAGTGGGAATCTTAGGGGGAGGAGGCAGTTGTGATGGTGACACTCAAAAGCTAGAGGCTTCTGCACAAAGTTTAGTCCTGTGCCCAGCAGGATAGTTTACTACATGTTGCCATCAATCTAAAGAAATCACTACTGAGCCAGGACTCTCCTACAGTAAAAAACTAAACCAACAAAAATACTATTTAACGGGGCATCTTCCAGTAATGAGATAAGCAGCTAGCTTTTTCTGAGACTGATTTTTAACAACCATGAAAAGTACAACATATTGTCTCCGCAAAGCAGCCCATGAGCCAGGCCTGGTGGCACACACCTGTAATCCCAGAACTTGTGAGGCTGAGATAGAAGGCTCACCATGAGTTTGAGGCCTGCCTGGGCTACATCATGAGTTCAAACCTCGCCTATCTTAAATAAAAACCCACAATGCATGTGTGTAGACTGAATCCTACTTACTACAGAACAAAAAGGCATCTACTACATTTGTCTCAAGATCACTTCTGTGTCATTTCCCCTTTCCTTCCCATGGTCCCTATCTGTTGTGCACGTTTACCCTTCCCATTAGCCCCAGCTCCTTGCTGAATATGTGCTACAGTCTCTTGTATTTGTGGATGGATAAACAAAAGGGCACCAAAGGCCAGCTCTGTAACCCACTCAAAACCAGGGATATTTTTATGAAATAAGCTTAGCTACAGAGCATTTTCAGAGATTTCAGCACCTGAATCATGAGGCAGAATAAATTAATCTTAATCTAAACACCTTTCGACTTTTTAAATACCAGCTACTGAGTATCTCAACTGATATCAAAGTGCAGAACATCCTTTTATTTTTGACTAGTCCTAAATTATCTCCTTGAATAGGGCATTTTTTCTAAATTTTTCACTTTTAATCCAAATGGCTTCTCCCCTAACACACACATTTGTTGTTTTTGTAATGGCTTTATGTTAACAGTAGGTGGTGATATAAATATATAAAAGTGAATTTATACAGACCAATAGAAGTGTCACAGCTTTATTTTGTGACTCATTACAACATAGAAATATGCCTTTAACACATCATATAAAGTTATTAATAATACAAATATTTTTCTGGTTTTTTTCTCCTTTTAATGAAAATGATTTAACTTAGAAATCTATTTGTGAAACTTTTGTCTAGTTTTGCAATTTTCAGATATTCCAGTGCAAAAATAGATCCATTGCAGACAGCATAAAGTGCTTGGAATGAAGGGCCAATGATAAAGAAAAAGGACAAGAACAGCTCCGTCCTAGGGAAGAAGAAGGGATAATAGCATACATAATACTTATGGAAATATAGACACTCTATAAAAAGGGATGCAACCATCTGAAAAGAACTAGAGCAGTCTTATTGTAGCATTACTTTATCACTAGTAAATAGTAACAAGAGTACAAATTAATATCTCAGTATCAAAGTGGTTCACTGCTATATGACACATGGCTCTTAGGAAAACAAGTTACCTGATATATACAACCATGAGAAATCTCACAGATGAATCCCTTTAGTCAATGAGTACTATACTATGAATGAATAATGTGCAACATTTAATAGTTACAACACATATGCACTCAGTACAGGTATCAAAATACAGTAGTTTGAGGTTTGCATGTTTTGTTTTTTTTAATAATGAATTGTGCTGGGTATTTAAATAGTGAGGACTTGTTACTTTCTTTAATATTTCTCATATTCACAGTAAGTTTTCAAGCTGTCCAAAAGATGCCAAAGCAGACGTCTTTGAACACTTGTTTTGAGAAGTTCTGAAACTCACAGTTACATTTCCACAGGGATTATAGAGAAATTTCAACTGAAGTTAGAGTTGGTACCATAATTAGGTTTACACAGGATCATTTTTAAAATTATTATTTGGACAGTCCTGAAATGGTAACACAGTACTAATGAGGCCAAGGTGTGATTGTAGATTGTTTCTAGTTTCAGAAAAAAAAAATCAATTTTTCTGAAAAAAAAATCTTTTTAAGTTTACATAAAGATGTATTTTTTTCAAATAGTTCACAGTGCCTTTGATGCTTTGAAATGTGGCCTGGAAGTCAAGCTAATTAAGGAGTTGCTCATGGATGTAATAAAATGAAAAATCAGAACAGGATTATAGTGAGAAGAGAAAACCAACAGAAATTTGATTTTGAAAAATCAAAAATTATTCTTTGAATTTCATATCTCAAAATGAGATGTAGTAGAGTGAGTGATCTCAGGCCAACAGTTATCACAAATACGCTTTATCGTTTTTAAAAATAATACTGACCTTAATTTCTAAAACAGTCATTTTAGTCACATTAACAAAATTCTGTAACTTTATAGACAATTTTGGAATAATTTGGATTATACTTTTAGAATTAATATTTAAATACTGGAAAATGGTCAGAACTAGTGATGTTAATAAAAGATCACTTGAACTTTCCTGTTTTTGTTTCCTCAACACGAGATGGTATCAAACATCAGTGAAATATTTTTACAAGTATTTACTGACTAAAAAATAACATGGGATCTAAAAAGTCTGAAAAATATTCACTGTGGAAGCATTTTACGTTTTTCATGATAAATTGGTGCTAAAGAGCTGAAAAATTTTAGATTGTCAGAGATTTAAGGGGATGCCTAACAGACCGATTACTTAGATACTAAATATCTTAAGTACAAATTGTGTTCAAAATGTTTCCAAGCTAACTGTCTTCCCTTTGAGTTACTCTAGCCTTGTCACCTTTCTTAACTTTTGCATTGTTGCTACTTTAAAAAAATGCCTGGCCAATATTCTTTCACAAAGCTCCCACAACCACCACAAAACAACCTATGTTTGTAAACAACTTAGCTGAATAGCATGGCACAGTTGATTTAGTGAGACTTGGTTTCTCCCCACCCCATACATACATATGTACTCACTCTGCTATAAATTACACTAAAAACAAAAAAATACTCGAGGGATGAAATGAAGTATTTTATGGGATCTTAAAGAAATCCAAACACCATGTCATGAGATCTTTAACCACATCGTTTCCTAGTCAAGTTAGCTGTTCTGTCTGCAAACCTACGTGTGACCAAACCAGCCAGTGAGGCCACGCCGCCATACTCTTCTATGCCAGGGGCTCTACAGAGATGCCATTCTAAGGCTTCAAAAGTCATTGACAGAATTAAAATCCCAAATGACATTAACAGTGCAAAGATTTTTGTCAACATACAACTCTGTTTTTTTCATTTTCTCGAGTAATTTGTAAAAACTGGAAGCAATACTACATTTGTGTCAGACAACGAAGATCTTGAGATGCAGTGTACCATGTTAGCAGATAACTAGGACAAATGGGTGTAGGCCTCCCTCAGCTGGAACACCCAATCTCTTACATTCCATGCCCTTCATCTCAGCCGCTCCCAGCCCCAGCAATAGAGCTGCTGATCCTCTGTTTACCAAGATCAAAGGATATTTTAACAGTCCGAGAAAAATGACAGCCATGACTGCAAGCACGGAGCAACATCGCTTTGGAACCAGGTTTCCTCTCTAGAGCTGTCCATACTGTGCATGTCACAGCCACCAGAACAGCTCATCAAAGAGGGAATCAATGCAGAACTATAGCCAAACAAGGCACCATTTTGTCACCTGATAATGAATGATATTGACAGACTCCAAGCAGAGCAGCTTTCACAAAAGTGTTGTGACCCACCACAGTGCTTCAGACTTTCTGAGCAACTTGGCACTAGTAATTCTGCAACACTCATTGCCAGCAATGGATGTGTCACAAGGAAGCCAGTCTCTCAGCATGACATGTCTCAGTGGATGAGGAGATACATGCCTTCTGATTTTTATAATCACTGGCCATGATTATTTGATGAATTTTTGTTGCAATCCCAGTGAGAATACACAGGAACAAAAAGTATGACTTCAAACCCATCTGTCCATTGGGTTCCACACTAAAAAGTTTTACATAGATATAAGGTAATAAACTAAATTCAAGTCTTTTTCACTAGAGAGCCATACAAGTCATAGGCTACAAAGGCACTGCCCCTGTAATGGAATTTTGTTTTCATTGCATTGAATTGCATTGCATTGAATAGCATGAGTACAGTATCCAGTTTACTTCTTCACACACCATCTTCCAGCTCTTTCCTCTGGAACACTTCACACATGGTGCAAAGGGAGATCTGGTTCCTCCTGACTTTCAGCCCGCCTGTGTAAGCAGGATTCTTCATACATAACTTTCTTTCACTTTTTCATCCTGTAGAAAAGATGTGAGAACTGCGACATCCACGACTGTCTGGTTCTTGTGCAGCGACAGGTCCTTCAAGTGGTCATCGTCACTTTGGTCCTTGGCAAAGTTCACAAATACCTGTCAGAAGAAAGTTGGATCTTGGTGAGTGCCTCTTGCTTGCTTGAATAATTTATTTATTTGCAATTCTTCACCTCCACCCTGAGCTATACTCCTAATCCTCACCCCCACCCCCCAAGAGTCTCACTTAATTGCTAAGTTGCCCAGGGTGCAGGGTGGGCTTGAACTTGACAATCCTCCTGCCTCAGCCTCCCAAAGTGCTTGAATTACTCTTTATTTCAGTTGCACTTTTCCCTGTGGTGAAATTAGGTCAATGGAAAAATACAGAATTGTATAAATAAGGCAACTAGACAACTATGTGTGAAAGAGGAAAGAATATTTTGAAACATTAATAATCATTTAAAAACCAATCTTCTGTATTAGCCCACCTCATAATAGCCTAACTATCAGCACATACAGGCTTGATAAAAGCAAACAGGGATGAAGACATCTACTGTATACCCATTAGGTGACAGGATATGTCTGTTACATTTTCCCAAGAATAAGGCATATGGCAGAATGCTTACTTCATGGATGGTATTCAATCAGTGGTAATTATTATGGCTGTTAATAGGACCAGCTTTTAGAATAACCCAGTAAGGCAGAATGTGTCATCTCCTTTTTAGGGTTTGTAGAAGTTGAGTAAAAAATAACAGCTAATAACAGTAAGTCAGGTCTTCAAGCACATTGAGCCTGAACTGCTACTAGGACTATGGTGGCTTTAAGTGGGTAGGAATTCTTACCTGGAGAAGTAAATTATTTTTGATACTCAAAGCTTACTTGGAGTCAGTGAGATGGCTCAGCAGTCTAAAGCGCCTAATTCGGCAAATTTAGGCAACCATAGGAAACATGGTTCAATCCCTGGTACCACATGCTGTGCCAGCCCCACCCCCAGGGCAGGCTAAGCCAGCCATACTTAAAAAAAAAGGCTTACTTGGTCAAGTGTTGTCTGAGAAACAGAGTAGTCTTCTATGTGGAGTCGCTTTTTGCTCTGGGAGAGGATGCTGAATATCTTGGCTAAAGAAGATAATGAAGACGGAAGCTGATACTGTAGCATGTTCCGGTGTTTCTCTTTCAGGACACTTCCTGGAAAGGCAAGTCCAAAGAACTCCTGGACAGGCTTCAGGTCAGGGTTAGACCCTGCGATTCTGACAACTATCGTGTAACCATCTCCAAACCTGAAAGCAGGAAGAAACATCCCAAAGGATTATCTACCGGAAGCTTATCAAAAGAATGCTTAACCTAAGAACCCTACTTGTGCTGTGACAAAAGGGAGGTCGCTGACAGACCCGGAGATCAGAGGCTGAGAAAGGAACTTACTGTCATTTACTGAATGTTTATTGCATGTGTGGTGCCATGCTCGGTGCCTTGGACACGTAATTGTGTTCCATCTTCACTGGACCTTTGAATATCTGACAGACGTTTCAGGGAAACTGAAGCCCAGGGTGTGAGCACTTTGCTCATGACACAGAGCTCATGAGGGGCAGGCTAGGATATGAGCCCAAGGACTCTGAAGAGTGACTAAAGGTTAGGGTCCTAATCACATTATCACATGAGATTTTTTTTTTCATTTCATTTCTATAACAAAGCTAGGAAATAATATTCCTTGGAAGCTGACTTTCAGAATGGTTAAATAATTTGCCAGGTAGGTGCTTATGCCACTGAGCTATATTCCCAGCCCAAGTAATGTGCCTAAGAGTCACAAAGCCAGTATTTGGTAAAGACAAAATTTGAACACATATCTGTTTGACTTCAAATTCTTCATTCTTTGGACTGTACCACTCTATTCAGTTTCATTTCTCTTTAGTTCTAAGCTGTCATTTATGTACTTGCAGAAGCATTAAGTATCAAGCTTTATTGCTAGGCTCTATCCCAAAGAAATTATTGTTCTTACCTATTTTTAAGATGTTGGACACTGCCAAGACACCTGAACCTCCCATTGACCATAATTGCCATCCTAGTGCAGAGAGCTTCACATTCTTCCATGCTGTGGGAAAACAATCAGGTTTTAGTTTTAGAGAGATGTTCCGATTACCATTCAGAGCATCACCATAACATCTGGTATTGCAAGGAAACAGATTCCCAGTTTCCTAGGGCATAATGACATCCTGTTGCAGAGAGATGAAGATGTAGAATGATGCTGCTTACTGCGGTGCTGTTTATGATTGTGCACAAGTTGGAAACAATCCGACTGTCTACACAAATGGAAAGAGCTCAATAAATTAGGGCACATCCTGACACTACCCAGGAATGTGAAATGATAACACATGTAAATTTGCTGTCTTGGAATAATGTTTACAATGTATATTATGCTTGCATTTTGGTAAAACTACACACTTATAAGTCTTTATCAACTTGCATAGGGAAACTGCAAGCATTCATAGGCCAGTGATAGCAATAGTTGTTTCCAAGGTGCATAATTTTGGATAGAAAAATTGTTTGAGACTTTGCCTTTGTCTTCTAGGTTTCATAAAGTAGCCATATGGGAGAATCTTGAAATAATGTATTGTAGAAACCAAACCATGAGTAACAGACCTATGAGACGTAAGCACTACGGATCTCCCCTCCTTGACAATGCTGAGAGCACAATTCCACAAGAATCTCCGGGCTTTAGGATCCATACCTGTGGTTGGTTCATCCTGCAATCAGAGTAGGTTTTATTATTCCTTGTAACAACAACAACAAAAACATAAAAAGGTATATTTGCCTCATCTCCTGTTTGTCCCCAAAATATCCACCAGGAGCACTTGTAGCTGTGGCATTTACCCCTAGCTAATTTATAGACCACCCCAAAGTCTCCCATGAAATCGCTCACTTTCATTCTCGGGGTGAAGAATGAAACAAGGCTCTGTGAAGTTTGGTCACTACTTGCACAAGAAGAATGGCAACGAAAATGTGGAATTGTTGTACAGAATGCGATGTTCTGCTTTGTGTTGTTCTACAATTTGAAATTTATCACATAAAAGAATACTAATCATCCCGGACATTCCTGTTACATTAGGGTCAGAAACAAGTTCTGTTTGGAAATAACTCAAAGGACAGTTTTATATTTTATTTTCAGTTCATATTTTATTTTCGTTTGAAAACCAGTCAGATGGGCTTCAGCTCAAAGAGTGTCTTTAGGTAAAACTAAACGCATGCTGGGAGCAAACTGCACTGTTTTCTAAACAGGAAGTGGTTACTTGCTGAAGCATCCTTACAGTGGCCTAAAATTTAACTTATCCTGAGTTGTTTCATGATAGACCACAAAGAAAACAAAACAAAACAAAAACAACAACAACAAAAAAAAAAACACAGAAAATTTCAAAGTAATTTATTGCAAGGTCTTTCTGATGTCTCACTGAGGCGTGTAACTCAAATATTAAGTAATATACTATAGATTTGAGCAAATTTGCCCAGTCTCGGTCACACAGAGCGCCCCAGGGGCGGGGCTGGCATGGCACACCAGAATGGAGCCTCCAAGCCCTGTGTCTGCCTAACCAGGTGCTTTAATCTGCTGAGCTCTTTGGCTGGCCCTTAAAAACTGGAGGATTTTTTTAATCTTTTTTTTTTTTTTGGCTAGCTCAGGCTACCTAAAGGGCAGGTCTGGTGCAGCATGTGGAGATAGGGGTCAAACCACAGTCCCCTGCGCTTGTCTGATTTTGCCGAAGCAGGCACTTTAAACAACTGAACTAACCTGCAAGGCCCCCAAAGTACATATTAAATACACTTTTTGTCTGAAAATTCTATTGAAGTCAGGATAATACGTAGGTAAAACTTTTTTATTTAAGCTTACTTCAGTTTATCCTGGTATTCTGCTCCTGCTAGGTATGAGAAACAGACTATTTAGCCTGGGGAGCAGGAAAGCCTCAACCCAAAGCTGCTTCTTGCAACACTGGCAGTGCTCTTCTCCTTTACAGAAAAAGCAGGGGGAAGGGTACTGTCTGTCTTCTATTATCTGTGCATAGGAAATGTGCTCTGGTTGCTAGCGTGAGGGTCCTGATGCTATGTTCCCACCATAAGCACACAGAAAGAATATTCTAGAAAAAAACAACTCACACTCAGCCTCAGGTACACATCCTACAGGGGATTTTCAAATTGCACAGAGCGCTTAGCGCATCTCAATTTGGGAGTATCTGAAGGTGTGACTGAGCCACCTGCGCATGTGCTGATGGAGAGGCTTCCCTCTGCTCTTCCCAGGCTGTTCCCCCATTCCTGGGGGAGAACTTAGCACCACTGTGAAAATCCTGAGACTAACCAAGACACACAGGATTTTTGAAAGGTAAAATCATATATTCAGGCCAGAATGGCTCCATCCCCTGTCACACTCACCAGAAATACCACAGGAGGCCCACCAATCAATGCCATGGCTGTTGAAAGCTTGCGCTTATTGCCTCCACTATAGTTACCAGCGTATTTTTCTCCATACTTCACCAGGCCCAGTTTCCGAATTGCCCATTCACCAACCTGGAGAAAAAAACAAGCACCTTGACTTTTGTCTGGCTCGGTAATCTGATCATGCTTCCTTGTGTATGGAAGTTCTTTCCCTGAGAAGGACTAGAATCTCTGAGCACAACCTGGCCACAGCTGAGGAGCCAAAGGCAGGGAGATGGGCTCAGGACAGGGGAGCAGTCCTCCTTCTCTCTCTGTGCCCCAGCCAGTGCTTGTCCACCCACTTCTGCCCCATCACCAATAGGACTTCCCACCCTGAAAGCAAGCACAAGAATTGGTGGTTCACACTGCTGCATGCATGAAGAAAAGTAGCCCCAAAGCCTGCGTCATGGTGTGGCACAGTGGCAGGGGGCCGAGGGGCAGGCTGGCATTCTGGTGCTGCAATACCTTGCCAACTTCTTTCTCTGGGACTCCTCTCAAGAGAGCAAAGAACTCCACATGTTCCCTCCCAGTCAGCAGCTCTGTGATGGCATCAAATTGAGGGCAGTAGCCCATGTTCTGATGTACCTCATGGATGTTTGCTAAGATGCTGCAAAGAGAAACAAAGCCAGTCAGGTTTTCAGCATTTAGAGATATTCCCATCAGACTGTCTGGCTTAATGTTCCCATAAAGTATGCTAATGCAGAACAGAAATACCCATACGCCCACTGCTGTTTGAAGGAACAGCCTTGCTGCCTCTGGGCTGGCAGCTCTTCCTGGAGGTTAGAGTCCCGGCCTCCAACCACACTGGCCTCTGGGTGAAGTCCCATTCAAAATTCCTGAGTCCACGTCAACTGCATCCCGGCCACATTGTCCTGGTGCTTTAACACCAAGTCTTTATTCCAGACTTGCCTGATCTTGGGACCCAGTCGCATGTACCAAGGGCCTTATTGTTACAAAGTCATCTTTTTTTGGAGAGGTATTTTAGGGAAGGGTCTATAGGGTGTTCAGGATCTCACTACTAGACTGGACTCATAGTGATCAGCCTTTTTACAGCCTACTAATAGCTGGGATTACAGGTGCATGTAACCACGCCCATTCTCAACTGCTGTCTCAGTGTGCCCCAGGGGCGGGGCTGGCAGAGCAGGCTTGGGGAATCGAACTCCACTGTGCCTGCTTACAGGTGCTTTAATCTGCTGAGCTATTTGGCCAGCCCCCAAAGTTATCTTTGTAACCACCTGGACCCAGGGAAGGTCGAGACATTCTGGTTGTGGCTCTCTGTGCCTTCTTCTGTCCTAGCTTTTTAAATTTTAATTTATTATTACTATTATTATTATTTACAATAGTTAATACATTGTATAATGTTGTCTTCATCATAGTTGTTCAGAGTACAAGATGCAGACATGATTTTTCTGCATCTGTTTATACTAAACATTATTAGTATAGATCTTTCTTTTCATTGCACAAAGAGGAAGTAGCTGTATATTTGGTCCAACAGTCCATAACAGTAATGGATTATCAGCTCATCTAGCATTCCTGGAAGCAAGTATTATATTGATTCCCAAACGAGAGAAGGATGCAACTAAAGAAGAAAACTACAGGCCAATCTCTCTCATGAACTTAGATGCAAAAATCCTCAATAAAATCCTCTCAAATAGAATACATCAAATCATTAAGAAGATAATACACCATGACCGGGTAGGATTCATCCCAGGGATGCAAGGGTGGTTCAACATACGCAAATCTATAAATGTAATACACTATATCAATAGAGCTAAATCCAAAAACCAATGTTCATCTCCATTGATGCAGAAAAGGCTTTTGACAAAATCCAACACTCATTCATGTGTTGGATTCAAGTCCTACAGCAAATTGGAATAGATGGCCTCTACCTCAATCTGGTAAAAGTCATCAGTAACAATCCAGTGGCTAATAATTCTAACTGGGGAAAAACTAAAGTCTTTTACTCTCAGATCTGGTACAAAATAAGGATGTCCTCTATCACCACTCCTACTCAGTATAGTTCTGGAATCATTAGCTAGAGCCATTAGATAAGAGAGAGAAATAAAAGGAATAAGAATAGGAAAAGAAAAGGTTAAACTATCATTATTCGCAGATGACATGATAGTCGACATGGAAGACCCAAAACACTCCACCAAGAAGCTACTTGAATTCATATGCAAATTCAGTAGCATAGCAGGGTACGAAGTCAATACCCATTCCTCTATACAGATAAAAAAATACACTGAGAGAGAAATTAGAGAAACAATATCCTTTATAATAGCACTGTGGAAAATTATATACCTAGGAATTAATCTAACTAAAGAAGTCAAAGATCTACCCAATGAAAACTATAGTACTCTGAAAAAACAGATCATAGAAGATTTCAAAAGATGGAAGGATATTCCCTGCTTCTGGAGAGGAAGAACCAATTGTGTGAAGATGGCCATACTCCCAAAATTGTTGCACAGATTTAATGCAATCCCAATCAAAATACCACCAACATACCTCACAGACCTAGAGAAATCATTCCTAAAAGTTATTTGGAACCAGAAAAGACCTAGAATAGCAAA
>PVKN010020614.1:0-15859 GCA_004027915.1 Capromys pilorides
ACTCATTAAATGTTTAAGGCATGTTTTCACTCTACTTCTTAATTTCCTGATAGCTGTTATACTAAGCAATTTATTTTTCCTGGAAGTATTCCCTATTATAAAAGATTATGCAACAACACAAACACTAATCTCATCAGAATTGCTAAAAGCTAGGAGGAAGATGAAGAATGAATTTTTGGAGACAAACATGTATCAAATCCCTACAAAGCCCTACAATTAGGGAGTGCATGGAATAATTTTAAAGGTGATCCAGGATAAATTGATGGTGGGGGGGATGGCAGTGTTTTCTTCAAAAAACATGAATTAGCACCTGTTGGACTTACCTTGTGATCCTTTACAAAAGTCTAATGTTAAGCATACAGCTGCAGAGTTGAATTCACACTGTAGTTGTATGAGACCACAAAGCACGTAATGCAAACAGCTGTCTGAAAGTTGCAGAAGTTGCATGAGCTGTAAACATGATTGGCTTCGGCTTACTTTGACAATGCACCCAGTAGGAAGGTGCCTTAGACTGCCCACCTCGCCTCCTTGACCCCAACACAGGGCTACTGCCATGGTGGCTGTAACACATGCATAGGGTGCTCAGTCCAGAGCAGGCACCTGGCAGACGACAGTGGCCCATCTCATGTCTGTTAGTCATTTCTCTAAAATCTTTATTTATTCATCTATTTGGTACAAGGTCTCACTAAGCAGCTCAGCCTCATAGTGATCCTTCTGTTTTCAGCCTCCCCAGCACTGGGATTACAGGCGTGCGCCACCACGTCCAGTTTCTGTGGCTGGCTTGGCACAGGGCCCATATGGTATGTGGTACCAGGGGTTGAACCTGGGTCCTTGTACTTGCCAGGCAGGCGCGTAGACCACTGAACTATCTCCCCTCCTGTCTGTTAATCATGACAGGTGCTGTGGCTTGTGTGCTTGCTGTATGCCCTACAACATTTTGATGACTGCATGGGAAAGCACACTGCATACATTTGCTGTGTGTGTATGTGTGTGTGTGTGTGTGTTTGTGTGTACGTGATTTCTTTCAGTCCTGCTAACCAGTGTCTCTGTTTCCCAGACAGGCAAGCAGATTAATGACTTCCTGACATCTGCACCTCTGCCTGAAACACTGGGCTGGGTGTGGCCGTAGGCAGTCTGTCTTAGAAGAACGCAGCAGACCATGGTTCAGCTAGCTGCCGTGCAGAGTAAGGACAAGGGTGCTCAAGTGTGGAGCTGGCCTAGAGTGGAAACTTGTGTGGCGTGCCAGCTCTCGCATATATTCTTTCATTGCAAACGGCTGTTTCACAGTCAAGGACTAAACCTCTAACCTCCAAAACTCTGGCAGTGGCTCTAATCTTCATGACCAGCCAGTGCATGGCAAGGCCAGTTACTGTGCCAATCGGTGGCTCTGAATAAATGTATTGAGAGAAATGCTAAGAAAACACAAAACTGGAATTATTCAACCACTGGCCTTTACTTTGAAACAAAATAATGAGAATGTCACACAGTGGTAAATTTTAAATAAAAATATAAATGAAGGCAGGTAGCTAGGTGTATCTTCAATATTAAGTGACGCACGCTTTTAGGTGCAGTCCTCCCCACTCATGATGTGTGTGTGCCGCATCTCAGGAGTCATGCCGTAGGAATTGTATGCCAGTGAGATTAGAGTAGGTCTGGGCTGTTTTCTTCTCTTTTTTGTTGAGAGAAAACTTCCTATGTGGCCCAGCCTGGCCTGGAACGTGCCACAGTCCTCCTGCCTCAGCCTCACTAGTTCTGAGAGCACAGGTGTGCACCACCAACCCGGGCATTCTGTTTTCTAAAAATGAAAATTCACGGCCTCCTTTGCAGACAAGAATTCCTCATCCACCACGCTGAACCAGCCACGCTGCCCTGTGAAAGCTGTTACTGCTCAGGAAATGCTAATTTCAGTGATGAGAACAAAACTCAGTGCTGCTTCTACCATTGAAACCCACTTGGCCAGCACTGGCAAGATGTCTGGTGGACTTCTTCCCCAAATAGGACCTCTCTGTTTGAGCAGCTCTGAGGGAGAGGGCGACTCCTCGCTTTCAACTTTGGAAACTCGAGCTCTGGGGCCAGGAGAGAATTAGCCTCCGAGGGGCCACGCCTGCCCTGCGGCTGCACAGGATGGCGGTGAGGTGCCTTGTGGGATCCACCTTCCCCCCACTGCAGGCTTGGATGAACCCAGCCCCAAGAAGCAGTGAGCCTGACAGCAGCCGGACACAGGGTTCAACCCACAGCAGCTGCCTGGTCTTTCTGGTATGATCTGATGACTGCCCCTTTCAGATCAGCCTGAGCGGAACCTCGGGCTTCCAGCCACACAGCTCTGCAGCTGGTGTGTCATCTTCCCGCACCGCAATCGGCTTCACTTCTCACAGGAGCACCGCCTGTCTCTTCAGGACGCTCTGCCCACTGCTGTGATGTGCACTCATAGGCCCTACATGCTCGCGTTTAGTTCCACATGCAGACTCGGATGCTTTGTACAACCAGAGCTGAGTAACTTTCATGAACCTGCCTGGCAGGTTCATGAGATTCATGCAGATGACAACATAAAGGGAAACATAAAACAGCTGCCCTGGAGGTCCAGCCATACTCACACCTGAGGACTTCTTTGAGGTAAGACGGGAAAGCCTTCGTTTATTTCTTTTACCTTTCATGGAGCAGGAGTTAACACAAGTGAATACTTTTACCTAAACCCACTATTACAACCAAAGTTTTGTCACCCAGCCTGCTAACTGGTTGGGAGGAGCTATGTTTTCCTGGCCAAAAGAAAGTAGCTTTGGCTATGTTCACTTAAACAAAAATGCAAAGCTAGTTCACACTAAGCCGTTTAGGATGTGTTCTTAGAACGGCCAGCTTGCAATCTAAAAGACCACTGTGATAAATGACCACGTTAGCCTATAACCCAGAGGGGACTACTCTTCCTCGTCATTTTAACTAAGTCCACATTTCTGTCAGTTCCACTAGTGAGCCAGGCTTACAAACATGTTGTTTCATTCGTGCTCCAACCCTCACATCCAAGCAGTCGGTGCGTTAATGTAGTTGAAGAAAGACGATACCAAGGTGATCCTGCGCTTTCCATACTGACTCACGATGTCAAATTACTTTGAGCTGCATCGGGGAGTCCCACAGTGCTCTGACAGTGGAAGCCCAATAATCCTCACAGATTGAAGTCACTTGTGTACATGTGCGTCCATGCAGATGTGCTGCAGAACTGACTTCATGTACATTCTTTATTCTGAGAAAAAAGTCTTCAGACTCAGGCAGCAGCATAGGAATCCAGTAGGGCAGATGCAGATGGTTAAGGATTTATAAGGAGAACCAAAAGCTCGAGGCAAGAAAGGAGACGCTGTGGGCGTAGGCAGGGAGAGTCAAGGGAGGAGAAGAGGTGGTGGGGGTGGGGCCGGCCATGCGGGCACGCTGCACGAGTCGACCAGGAGGACTGCACCGAAGCCTGGCACTGGGCATAGCCAACGCCAACACAAGTCCGACAGAGATGCACAAGCCACTGATAGCACCAGGTGTCTCTCCACAGCCACAGTGGGAGTGGCCACTGCCTCCTTCCCACCTGAGCTGGACGCATCTCCGTAACGTGTCTCCGTAACGCATGCAATGCACTGGGGTCTTGTGGCTGTTTCCATTTTCATTTGTTCACTGTGGTCAAGGAAAGGATAAAGCACTAAGGTGTGCCACGTCACTGAATGTCGCCTAGAGCAGCGTGACTGGTTTCCAGCGGAACTGAACAGACTCTTAACTCTCATGTCTGGCAGCCTCTGACCAGAGAGATGGTAACTTAGAAAACTTATCTGCCGTGCCTGATGCAAATGTAGGTGGAAGTTACGAAAAGTGGAAGAGAGGGAGGAAGTTCCCACTCTTCATCAAAGTAGGAGGAGCACGGCCAGTGCAAGAAAATACACGACTGTGAGTCGCCCAAACACAGCACACACCAGAATTTGTAACTGGCAATCTGTATTAGATTTATCAGGTTACCTCAGGGTAAGTTGACGGAGGAAATTTAGAACAACTAAAAATAGCAAGGTGTGCCCAACTATTTAAAAACCTCGTATTTGCTCCAGGGTCAATCCTCTACACTGCATATCACTTTGGCCCTGTACTGAAGCAGCCACCAAAATCAGGCATGGTGGTGCACACCTGTAATCTCAGCTCTGGGGAGGCTGAGACAGGAGAATCACTAGTCTGAGCTGTGTAGCAAGACCTTGCATGACATAAATAAATAAATAAATAAATAAATAAATAAATTTATTTATTTTTAAAAATACCAATGAAAGGGCTGGTGAGAAAGCTCAGCAGTCTAAAGAGCCTGCTTAGGCAAGCTTAGGTGGTCACAGGGACCAAGGTTTGATCCTCGGCATCACATGCCGTGCCAGCCCTGCCCTCAAGGCAGGCTGAGCTGGCCATAAAAAGCCTTTCACTCTTACATTCACTGCCATATTCATGCAGCAGGCTAAGGCGAGCTCACTGCGGTCAGAGGACAGCCTGGTGGGTGCGATCCCTCCAACCATGGCGGGTGGCTGGCAAGGACGGAGAAAGTACGGCCCGAGTCCCCACTGGCTCTAGTCCTGGGGAAGAGAGCATGGGATCATGCTCCTGATGGGGAGATTACTTCTTTCCCTATGGGTGGCAGGATCCTGTGGGGGTCCACACATTCACTAAGGTGCAGGTGGAGGTCCCAGCAGCCCACAGCCTCTCTGGTCACTGCAGTTGTGTACACACCGACCCCTGCAGCCCTGCATGTACCCACAGATGCCAGGCCTCACCTTGTCTATACCCAGGACTTGGACCCTTTGTCCCTTCCTCTGGAGTCCTGACTAAGCGAGGAGCAGAGATGTCCTTGTCCACCAACGTTGGGAGTGGAATATTGTGACTGAGTGGGAGAAAGGGGTCTCCGGGTCCCTGGTATGGAGCTACCAATGCCAGTTCTGCCAGGGATGGGCCATGTCTACAGTGCAGTGTGCTGGTGTCTGCTGGGCAGGTGGCCAGCACATCATAGGGTGGAAGTCACTGTCCCCAGGGTGGCTGCATCTCGGGCCCCAAGCACAGGCTGCCACAAGGTCTGCTAACACAGAGTGTCTGGCAGGGGCTGTCACCTGGAATGCCCACTCCTGCAAGCAGCTCTCAAGGGAGACACTAGTGTGCAGGGAGCTCAGGCTGCAAGCTGAGGTTCCAGGGCAGGGCCCATTTGGGCACCAGCCACCCTTGTGATGTAGCCGGTGGCAGTTCCCACCTGGCCCTGGTTCCTGCATGTGTCACTTGCTCCCTGTCTCTTCACCCAGCCTGGTCTGAAAAGTCCTGTGAACAAAACCTGCTAGAACCGTTTGAAAACAGGAGCCACCGGGGGCTGGTGCTGTGGAGTGCACTGAGTCCCACCGCAGCAGCAGGACCTGAGATGTGCCTCTGCTCTCCCAGGAGTCAGCAGGCAAGTGAAGGGGTGGGGCCTAGGCCACGAAATGCCACTGAGAGGAGCACAGCCAGTGCCCCCACTTCACTCAGCATCAGTCTGGGCTTGAGATTTACCACCTGCCCGTCACTGTCATCCCCTCTGCTGCTGCCACCTCTGCCAGACGTTCTGCAGCTATAGATGAGCTCTAGGGCTGCCCCGCCAACACTCGCTTCCAGGTTGGAGTCCCCCAAAAGACCAAAGTGGTGCTTTTTAGAGCAATAGCATTGACCATGAACCATAATGGGCGTTCCAGGTCCAGATCACCCGAGCAAATATAAAGAGTGAGTTTATGCAAAATATTTTTAAACACCACTGCACTCAATCAGCCCATGCAGAACATTTTAAAATGCGTTCACAAATTCACATGAACAATATCAAATTGCTGCAGGCCCCAATCTTGTGCCCCCTCCCCCTTTCTGACCACTCTTTACCCACGTGACGTCCTCCTTTATTTGTAAGTGACTCAAATAGAGTCACTTGGCTCAGCACATTCAGTCCACACCTGCCAAGCCAGATGAGTGACTCACATGTCTGAACCTGGACTCCAGGAGAGCAGAGCTGGTGACGGTGCGGCAGGTTAAGTGTCTCACTATCTGCTTGCTGGCCTCCGACTTCCCAGACCCTCTCTCTCCACTAAGAGGAAAGAGAGAACAGGTAAGTTCATTATTTTGGAGAAGGCAGTAAGGAAAAATAAGCAGAGACAGTTCTCAGATGCAGTGGTAGGGAGAAGCATAGCAGTGCTTCGTGAGTCTGTGGTGTGATCTCACTCTGTCAGGCGATGCATGTGCTGTAACATTTAGGAAGCAGAGCCATGTCCTGTGTCACAGGCTGCGTTCGTTAGGCACTGAAATAACAGACTTACATGATGTAGCTTCTGGCACCCAGGGTCCTAGAGCTCAGGGGACAGCAGCAGTGAGGCCTCCACTAACACAGACTGGTTCCCTGGACCTGTCCTCAGCACCCTCAAGACTGACAGCAGGGACCCCCAAGGGACCAAGCTGTGAGCAGGGAAAGTGGGCGTGGCCACCCTACAGCCACCTGGTGAAGGCTTGGAGAAAGCGTGACTTCCTCCAGAGCCCAGGGACACCCCATCTTTCTGAGCACCCCTTCTTTTGGAAATGGAAACCAAAGTGCATCTGCCCAGGCCACGCTGGTCATGTCTTTACTGGGCAGATTCCACATGCACCTTTTAAAGCCTGGGGCACCCAGCTGGCACGAACCCATCATGACCTCATCCACTCCGAACCTCAGATGCCTACACTGGATGCCTTTGGAACACCTCCTCCATCTATCCAACTTCTACAAGTGGGAGCTGCACCACATTCCCAACAAAGGTGATATTAGATGATCAGAAAACTCCTCTGCCCCAGCTACCAGTGACCTCATGCACAGTGAAGTTGTTTGTGCTTCCAGAGGGGAAGCTCATTTGTAGCTTGAGTTGTTAGGAAAACAAAAAACAAAAACAAAAACAAACAAACAAAAAAAACCCCTTAAATTTGCAGTCTTTTACTGGGACTTTCTGAGGCTTTTGTCTTGAACATTGATTCTAATGAAGTTGGCTGAAGGACGCTTGTTTTCCTGGAATGAAATAATTACTTAAGTCTCAACTTGCTAATGAACACATTTTCTCCCTTTATCAGTGCTGACCCTGACATCTTAACTGTGGGAACCTAAAATCATCTATAAAAATGAGGTATTACAGGTAAAATCTGGAAAGAAAATTGGAATTTTTCTAGCGATGGGACACCCACTTAAGGACACCCGAGTTCCATTCGTCACATCTTACATGGCCTTCCGTACAGCAACTTCCAGGAGTTCCTGGCAGAGCCGCCACCAACGGCGTGCACACAGCTGACTGCGAATCCCAGGGGACAGACGCATGGGTGGAATGAAGAGTGCCTCACCTGAATCCAGCAGAGCCCAGGAAGGGCCAAGCCCTGCACTCAGGCAGCGTGACAGGAGGTGGAGAACCAGGCCCTGACCACACTGGGCCTTCAGCTCCCCGCACGGGGCTTCGAGGGCTGGGTGGGGCTGTGTCGGAACTTGGCTGAAATAAAATGTGTTTCTTTTCAAAAAAAGAGGTTGGTGCCCGACATTGCCAGGCTCATGCTATGTCCTCAAGGAATGCTCATTCTGCAGAACATCAGCAACACTCTAGGAGAGAATATGGGCAGTGGCAGAGCAGTGCCTGGACACTGACAGGTCCCCAGAGTGGCATGGCCCCGGGGTCCCCAGGGGTCTCCAGGGACTACTGCTCTTCACAGGTCTCCAGCCACCTCTGGGTGGCTCACTTTTCGCTAAGATACTGAGGACCATCACCACTACCACCATCAGTGTTGTCTTCTAGACACTCACACTACTAACCTCACAGGGATTCCCAGGGACGGAGGCACTACCATCAGGTCTGGCACAAAGTATGTTCTCAGGAAGTGTCCGTTGTCATTGTCAGTGCGATTTAGTATTCCCCACTGTAGCCCTGGCTAAGTAAACTTTTAAAAGTGTTCATTTTTTTCAACAAAGACCTGAAAACTCAGTAGGTAAATCAAAGAAAAAGAGAGTTGCCTGATTCAAGAATTGGTGAGACACCCCGCATCCCGTCTCTGGTGCCCCTCTGGTCACTGGGGCGATTTAGAATAGAGTGTGAGGACACCCATCTGGAACACCTACGTTTGCACCTCACTCAGTGAAACTCTACATAAAATTAGTAATGCAGAAGAAAGCAGATGAGCGCTTCTGCCCAAGAGGCAGACTTTACCCCAGCTCTGTCTGTATGCTTCACTTTGCAAGAACTTGAGCTGTGAACTACTCCACACGCCGGGTCTGCTTCCCACCCACACTATTGCTAGCCAGGTGAGAACGGGAGACCTGCAGACCTCTCCCTGTGGCAGAGGCTTGGCCTGCCCTAGAGGAGAAGCCCTGGGGATCTTATTTTAGTGCTTCAATATTTCTTTAGTTCTCTCATTTCAAATAATTACATTCTAGCCCTTTCCTCATTTTTTTTTTTTTTTTTCTTTTTTCTTTTTTGAATGGGGCATCAAACTCAGGACCTTGCACTTGCCAGGCAGGCACTTGTGCCCCTGAGCTATCTCCCCAACTGCAACCCCTTTTCTCATGTTAATCCTCCCTTACTTTGGAAAAGTCCTCGGTCTTATGGAACTCAGTAAAGCTCAAAGTGAGAATGTCTTTCAGGTGAAAACCACTTGCAGAACTTCTGCCTGGGGAAACACAAGCAGAGGTGGAGGCTGGGGTGGGGCAGGAAGGCATTCTAAGCAAGGCACTTCTTTTCACTGCTGGGAGTGGCCCCAGCCTCTGGCATCTGGAGCATTTCTCTCTAAGCTTCTTAGGTTGGACAGCAGACATGACAAGGTTCTAACTTTTAAATCTTGAAACTGAAATGAGTCTCACTGTAAGTTCCCGATGTGGGATTCCACCCCCCTTGGGGGCACCTAGGATGGGCCAGGAGCTCCTGTGCAATGACCAGCAGATGCACTTGGTGCAAACATGGAGTGGCCCCCAGCTACGGAGCCCGGCCTCAGCTGCCACACCCAGGCCTGCAAGTGTGGACCGGCAGCAGCAGGAGGACTCACCTGAGGGTGAAGCACTGCGGCCTGCGGTCCCGGAACAGCTGGTGCACAGCTCGCTCGGCACAGGAGAAGAGATGGGGGGGCAGCGAAGGGCTGGGGATCCCAGTGTGGCTCAGGTACAGCTGCGACACCTGGATAGCAAGAGGCAAAGGCTGTGGAAACATCCCCCTCCTGTCCCAGGCCCTGATTCTGTGCCTTGTGGACAACAAAAGCGAAGCGCTGTGACCGAGAGTCTCGCTGGTATCCGCTCAGCACCCGAGCTCATCCCATGCAAGCGCGGGGCAAAGCGGTGGCTTCTAGTTCACCCTCACTCCTTGGTCACTGGGCTGTGGATTATTCTGCTGTTGCAGAGCAGCTCACAGACACAGTCTAACAGAGATCCTGAGGCAAGCAGCGAATGCCCTGGTCATTCACATCAAATGATTTCTCTGAACAACATTTAATATTGATAACACGAATCAGCAGGCTTTTAAACTCAAGCATCAGAGGCAGTTGAGGCTGAATCACAAACTGAAATGATTACTGGCAAAACAGAAATGCCATGAAGCTGATCCCCAAGAGGCTGTCTTCCGACTGCTGCAGAGACAGCGCCAGCAGCACTTAGTCCTGCACACTTTCCAGGGAATACCTAAGAAACAGCGAGCCTTTTTGGGTTCACCAACACCAGACAGTTTAATTTTTATTTTATAAAATAACTGGTCTATACCTTGAAGAACATAAGGGTCATGGAACGTGAGAGAGACTAGACCGCTCCAGACGAGAGGAGACCCCAGGCCCTCAAGAGCGTGCTGCCCGCGTGCTGCTACCCGTGCATCACGGAGACGGTGCGCACCTTGCAACAAGCAGCAGCGATGAAGGAAAGCATGGCTGGGTCTATTTAACTGCAAGTTTTACATATATTTAAAATTATTTATTCAGGGAAGGTATTTTTCAGTACAGGGTCAACAGGGCCTACAGGATCTCACTATGTATATCAGACTCATAGTGATCCACCGGTGCCAGGCTCCCAAGAGTTGGGATCACTGGCATGTGCCAGCACACCCTGTCTGGTATTTTTTAAAGTCATAGAAATGACCAACAGCTATGAGACACCACAGAGGAGTCCTACAATGTGGGTGGCAACTATCAGATCCTAAAGAGATATGCTGCCCATTTCCACCCGGCTGGTGGCACCAGCAGGTACAGACAAATCAGCTGTCACAGTCAGGCAGTGAGGCTTGGGCAGGTGTGGGCATAAGCAGGGAGGTGGCAGCCTAAGAAGCATTGGTCATGTTGCCAGTGTGAGCTCCCGTGGAACAGGCCCTCTGCACTTGGCACCACGAGCACTGTCCTGCCACACAGTGTCCCCCAAACCATGGCCCCAAGCCAAAGTCATCACGTAGGGTGAGCTGGTGTGGGAGGCTAGGAAGCCAGATCCTAGCCCTAAGCACAGAGCTCAGCTCCCACCTCCACCGGGGCGAGGACTGCATGCGCGAGGGGCCGCATCGCCCAGCAGCACTGAAGGACACCACGGTGTGGACTGGGTGGCTGTCTGTGAAGGAAGAAACAACTCTTTCTACCTCACACCCAGGTACAGATGCCCTGGGCATGAGCGGAGGCCTCAGATACAAAGAGCGGGGCCTACACCACTAGTATGCATCTGCAATCGCTCCCAGGGGTTGGATGAAGGAAGCAGGTCATAGATACACACCCTGAGGGGAGCAAAGAAGAGAGAGGCCCACTGTGCTAGACACCACAGCTCGTGGTCAAGCCCATGGCAATCCCAAGTAAGATAGGCAAATCAGAGGCGGAAAGCTGCACGTGCAAGCGGAGGCAGTCAGTGCTTCCAGGAAGGGCCTGCAAATCAGTAATGAAAGATGGAAATGCAATAGAAAACTGGGCCAAGAAGAGAAGCCAAAAGAAAGAAACTCTGTCATGTTTCCATCTTTTTGTGGTGCATGGTTAACAGGACATAAATGATATGTTCTCTGAGGAATTTAAAAAGAGAAAATATGGTCAATGCAGCTATTAAATGTATATATACGTACACAGGAAACAGAAGAAGGTTATGAGATGTGGCAAAGCCTCCATAACTATGTGGAGCCTCTGTTCCTCTATTTTGACGGTGTGACACCTCATCTCTGAGATGGCCTGTTTTTTTTATGGCTGGCTCAGCCTGCCCTGGGGGTGGGGCTGGTGCAGCATATGGTGCCAGGGATTAAACCATGGTCCCTGCAGTTGCCTAAGCTTGCCTAAGCAGGTACTTTAGACCGCTGAGCCATCTCGCTGGCCCCAAAGATGGCCTATATTTTAAGCATACCTTTATGTAGCTACTAACTAGAAAATAAATGTTTCAACTCAATAAGGGCATGCCTTCTCCCCACATCTCCAGCGCTGCCTTTCCCACTCAGGAATGGCGGCCTCCCTTGGCTAGTTTGGGTGTTGTGAGCTGGTACACCTAAGTGCATGGACTCAAGTGGTTGTTGGTACCTGAGTTGTCACTGGTCCTGCAATGCTTGTGTTCCTCTGCGGCTGCTCAGCTACAAGCGAGGTCTGTGGTGTTTGCCATCACTTGAGTTTCTAGACTACATCTGTGTCTGCAGTCTGAAGCATGAGGACTGTTGTGGTCCATAACAAAATGTCCCCCAAAGTCCTCATGCGCTCAGGGGTGAGGCTTTCAAGAGGTGACTGGGCCATGGTGGACAGTGTGAACATCAGTGAAGTCATCTGCTGGGGAGTTCAAAGCTAAGTGTGCTGTTTGGAGGTGGGGCCAGGTTGGAAGGGCAGGTTGCAGGGTAGAGCGAGATGTGTTCTTGTCCCTGGCTCCACCCCTCTGTTTCCTGGCTGCTGAGAGGTGAGCGCTTTTCCTCTGCAGGGTCCTTCCACTGTGAAGCTCCTCCTTTAAAGCCAGCCTACCATGGACTACACCCCCGAGACTGTAAGCCCAAAAGGGCGTTTCCTCCTTGAAGTTTCAGGTGCCAAGTATTTTGTCCCAGGTATGGCAAAAGAGTCAATACAAGGAAATTCTAGCTTAGTGTCCCTCAATGTCACAAACAATCTGTCCTAGTCAAGTATGCAGTGCATGTCTCTGATCTTCAAAAGCATGTCAGTTCCTAATTTAAGACTGATGTGGCAGTGCGAGAGCAGACCAGCTATATTTCTGTCTTCTCTCTCTTACCTACACTACATGTGTTCAAAACAATGTTAGTTGTATGTAGCATACACAGACAGGAGCAACCCTGTCCCTGTTGTTGTCAGTCCTTCACCAAGACCCCTTCTCTGTGATTGTCAATAGCAGACCATGTCACCAAGGGAACAAGTGCCAGTGGACCGAGCTTCTTGCTGCCAAGAAGCTTCCCACCCAGAGGCTGGCCGGCAGACTCTACACCCTAAGTGATGACTGCTGGAAACCAGAAATGAGTGTCACACCAGTCCAGCACAGCATGCCGATGCTGCCAAGGTCAGAGGGAAGCACACATGTTTTGTGGAGTTGTCTAGACAGGAGACAAGCAAAGCCATTCTCCTGGTCCCTATAAATAGGAGCAGACTTTCTATATGCTATTTCCCTAGATACACTCATCTTAGCATGTCTACACAACAGTAGAACAAACTATAACATTTGAAAGAAAATATCACTTAAAACAACACAAATATAATTATAGCCAAAACACCCAAGCAGAAATGGGGCTTTCTTTGGCTGCTGAGAGGGTAACAAGAGCGTAAAGTGAGTCATATGTGCGGAGCAGACAGTAAAGTAATCATCTCTGCACCAGGACGAGGACGCTCACTGCGTCGGCAGAAAACTAAGCTCTTGCCTCACCCTTGGAGCCCCACGTTTGTGGGTGGTTACTTGCCACAGGCTGACGACAGCCCACTGCATTCTGAGTAACAGATGGGGATTCTAAGCAACCGGCATCTTACATTCCATTAAGACCTGTAAAATGGGCTCGTTCTCCAGTGCGCTTTATACTGCACACTGTGCTCTCTGGATCTCACGTATTTTTCTGCCTATTTTCTTATCTCCTGTGCTGGGTAGTTGAAGACGATGAACATAGTGAGCGCTCCGGGCAAGCACTGAGTACTTTCATTAAACGCATGTGTAAAACTCATGTGCACATTAATTTATATGGATTATATTAATATAAATTTGAATTATATAAAAAACATTTGTAGCCATGACACCATACACTATAGTTTAAGTTTTAATGCACTGCTTGGTGATCATGCCAGTGTCGTTCACCTTACGTATGTATTACTAGAGTAACACACTCATAACGGTGTCTCCTTTACTCTGGAATTACATAGTTCTGAGAAAACTGCAAACATAACATACTATTTGAAGCCATAAAACTATCATGCTATCGACACCTTCAAGATAAACAAACCACAAAATAACAGGTTTCTGCCATCCTAGGATACCATGTAGCATAGTCATGTCAAACTCTAACAACTTATTATGTCTATGATACTTAGGTTGACTTAGAGTTTGACCTTGACATTCAAGAATGTACAGCATTCAACTTGGATTTCTAGCATCTAAGTTGCAGTTATTTTTCTGCATTTATTTTTCAGTAGGTTATTCAAAGTTGACCTTGTCTCACCACACAATTCCCTGAACAATCGTCTGTGACAGCATAAACACCAGCCAGAAGCAATGCTTTTATAATTTTATAAAGCACATGCTCATACTTATGCTTCCTCTTCACACCCACACCACCCCAGAAGGTGCAGACAATTAAATAATGGCTATGGAATCAACAGCTCACTACAGCATATGAAGGCAAATGATCTTTTGATTTTCTGATACCAATGCAATAGAGATTGATACGGCCTCCTTTACCAAAGAGCTATAAGGGGGAGGCTGGCATCAGAATCCTTCTGTTAGCCACAAATAGCTACAAAAACTGTATTAAGTTAAGCACCCAATTGAAGGCCTCAGAAAATCACCAGAGCAGCTAGGGTCTAGGGAGCCAAGATCTTGGAGGAAACCAAATTGTGAGGAGCCAGCAGGCCGAGCCAGCGCAGGCTACGCCCGCAGACATGCCAAGACTAGGCCGCATAGGAAGCTAATGTTACATGTCGAGAAAGAAAGCTCAGCACAGAGTTTAGCAGCTTTACAATGCCGCGGAGACACAGTCATATTCTGCTTGGGGGCTCAGTAGCGGAGCAAAGCCACAAGGACAGCAGACCAGCTTCTCACCTGAGACCGACCTAGGCGGGACTGCAGCTCAGGCAGCAGGGCGGGGCCGCCTTGACGGGTTCAGGATGTCTGCCTACAGCTCACCTGCCCACCAGGAGGAAAGCAAGTTGATTCTTCTTCGGAAAAATATAACGTCATCGTGGCCTCTACAAAACTTTAACACGGAATGTTTAGTAGTCGATAAAGAATGTCCGTTTAACAGAGACGTAGGCATGCGAGTGCACACACAGCAGAACAAGAGCCCAATTTATGGCTCTCAAATAGAAATTAAAATACTATGGATTGCCAAGAAACTAGATGGAGTGATAAAGAATTTTACCAGGAAATAGGAATTTTCAAGAGTATGGAATGCAAAATTCACCACTGAAACAAAACAAAACACATTACTAACATCCACAAACAGTAAATGACTTTATCAGTGGATTCAAAAGCATGGAAGAGAGAATCCACAACTCAGCAACCCAGTGTACCCCGCTTATGGGTCAGACATGAAGGGCAGAGGAAAGAAAAAGTAACAGCTTATATTTCTATAGGATTCATACAAAAAGCAAATCACAAATAGAAACAAAATGTCTTCAATGACAATGAAGTGGTGAAATATCAACTATATATTGCTCAGTAACTCTGTGCTTTTAGCAAAATCAAAACCTCTACTACTTATTTTGGAAGAGGCAGTAAATGCTGTGTACATCACTAAGTAGGAGGAAAGAATGCAGAGGTCAGCTGTACAGAGAATAAACAGGCAATATAAGTTAAACCAAAAGATTCTTCCTTGAAAAGACTGTTATGATTAGTAGCCACTGTCCAGCAGATTCAAACTACAAGTGTGCGGAACGGAAAGAAATCATTCAAGAGTCTACAACTGTTAATGGGTAGATAAGACAATGGATTACTATATGCCAAAACTATGAAGATTAAACACAATTAACTTAATTCTTAGAAAATACAATTATTAAAAACTAACATGAGCAGAACTGAAAATATAAATGTAGAGTCCTTTATGTGACAAAGACATTGAATTCAGAGCTGCAAATCTTAGGAAGAAAGTGCCAGGTGCTATTGGTTCCACAGTGAATCCCTGTATACATTTGAGAAAGAAGCCATGCTGAGTGTGCACAGCCATTCCCAGAGGCTAGTGAACAGGAAGCTTCCAGGGTCCTCTTGTGGAGCAGGCTTAAATTGAACATGAAAGACTGATAAAGCAGCACAGGAAAAATTTGAAACTAATGTCTATCATGAATATAGGTATAGGAATTTTAAATTGTTATCTAGTAGAATCCAGTATTATAAAGAAAAGGACAAAATATAAAAATGAGAAAGAGATTTAAAATTTCAAAATCAGGAAACATAGTCCACAAACAGAGTATTAACTGAGAAAAGGAGCATTTCAAATGTGCAAGATTAAAATTTATAAAATTCAAAATTCTTCATTATATAGAAAGTTATTACTCTTAGAAAATTAAATTTTCTTCATATGACAGACTCGTAACCATCTTCCCATGTAATGAGGACTGACTAAATGTTCACCCTGAAATCAGTAACATTGTCTCTTTGATACTAGTTATAGCTTGTGTTCAATGAAATACTCTTGTTATGCAGAAGAAAAAGGAAAGGCTAGCAGATGGTCATAAAGTAAGA
>PVKN010020615.1:0-15872 GCA_004027915.1 Capromys pilorides
TTACAATTGGTTCTTCCCTGGAGCATGATCTGGGCCTGCCTAGGATATGATTGGCTCCTCCCTAGAGTGGGATCAAGGGCCCATCCTGGGGTGTGATTGGTTCCACCCTAGGGCACAACAGGCCCACGTCAGAGTGACTGAGCACAAAGAGACTTTTTAAAGGGCTGTTACTCTCTGCTCCGGTGAGTTGGTTGAGTTGGTTGCTCTGCCGCCATGAACTGGATACCCTCTGCCCTGTTCCACTCAGCCTTGGGCCAGCCAAATATGGACTGAAACCTCCAGCAACTGTGAGCTAAATAAATCTTTCTTTCCTTTATTTTGAGTGTCGGGTATTTGTCCCAGCAACGAGTAAAAAGTAACTAAGACAGCAGGCTTAGGAAACCAACTGCGGTTAGATCACCCTGGCACCACATGGGGATAGCTCATCTCCCCAGGGCTGGGGGAGATAGCTTAGTAGAATAAATGCTTGCCTGGCAAGCTTAGGGTTCTGAGTTCAATCCCTGGTACCATTAAAAAAAAAAAAAAACACAAAAACTCTAGGTTGCACACATAGAACTCCCATGGCTTGCGAAAGTCATCCTGGGCCCTGCAGAGGCTAAAATGGTTCCATTCTGTAATGGGGCCAGGAAAAGACACCCCAGGATCTCCTTACCACACTGAGTAACCAAAACCGGGAAAGAGAAGACAGAAAAGGGAAGATAAACTTGAGGCCAACCTGTAACAGTTGGGAAAAACACAGAGGCAATGTGTTTGCCCACTTCATCCTACAAGGTGAACTGAAGATAACATTCTCTGATTGACCCTAGATGTAGGAAACTATTCCCAGAGCCATGAGAAAACTTCTTGAGTACCCTAGCTCCTGTTAAGTTTTACAACCCTCTAGTTCTCCACTCTCCCAGACAGCATAAAAGAATTTTGAGTCTTCTGACAGATGAAAGCCCATCCTGGGAGAGACGGGACAAAGACAGGATTGGAGCCCTCCCAGGGAAAAGACAGAATGAAAGAGAAACACCTAAACCAGCCTTCTTGGCCACAGATTTCAGAGCAAGAAACAAAACCATGCCCAAAGGGCCTTACCTGCTCTTGGCTAGCTTGCCAAAATATGTACTGGGTTCTGAGGTCTCCTGGAGGTGTATTCTAAGTTCTCTCTGTCCCAGACAAAGAACTGGTAAAGATAAGTACAAAAGATAGTGAGATTTTACATTTATTAAAGGTAGGAAGAGAAACAGGCCCTGCAAAGTGAATTTGGGCCAATTAAAAGTAGGAGACACTCACTATAGGGTGAGTGTAGACCATTGTGAAAGAGACAGCACAGTGGCTAAAAATTTAATGGCAGCCATCTTTTGTATCTCCCATGCCGCAGGCTGATGTCAGATCTATGGGATCCTATCAAAAACCTGCTTTAGGGGGCAACGCACTTGGGTCCCCCTTCTGTACCTCTCTCAGACAGAAGCTTTCTTTCCCCAATAAAAGTTCTGCACTTAACCTCCAAAAACAAACAAACAAACAAAACCTGCTTGATTTTTCATAATTGAAGATAACATTCTCTGATTGGTCCTAGATGCAGGCTTTGAGAACTGTTTTTCTGCATATCTCATGGATCTGTTTTGTTGTTGTTGTGGCTTTTTTGTCTTTTTTGAGACAGGGTCTTGCTGTGCCATTCAGGCTGGCCTTGAGCTCACTTTGTAGCCCAGGCTGGAACTCCTTCTGCCTCAGCCTTCTGAGTACTGGGATTATAGGTGTGCACCACCATGCCTGACTGGATCTCTGTTATTGACAAGTAATGCCTACCTTTCAGCTACCTTGCCACACCCTAATCTCTTGCCTAAGGAATAGAGGTTTGGAGGTTATTTATTTATTTATTTATGTATTTATTATATGAGTTATATCCTGACCCTTTTATATTATTTTGAGGCAGAGTCTTGCTAAATTTCCCAGGCTTATCTCAAATTTATGACCCTCCTGATTTAGCCTCCAGAGCAACCCAAACTATAGGCCTGAGCCAGCATACCCAGCTTGGAAAAGGTTGTCTTTGATTGAGGAAGACCCAATGAAGAGTACATTACAGCCAGACTAAATTCCACTTTGGAGGTTTTTTTGTTTTTTTTCCTTCGGGACTGGTGTTCAAACTCACGACCTTGCATTTGCCAGGCAGGCACTTGTGCCATGGAGCTATCTCCCCGGCCCCCACTTTAGAGTTTTTAAATGAGGTATCATGTGACCCAGAAGAGTCAGAACCGGCAGGGGGATACTTGAATCCAGAGTTTCAGACATTAGTGTCCAGAGGTCAGAGAGCTGACAGGAGCCCAGGACAAGTTGAGGTCATCCTGGATTGGAACTTTTTTTGGGGGGCGGGGAGCAGGACCAGGCTTCAAACTCACAACCTTGCACTTGCCAGGCAGGCACTTGTCTCCCCAGGCTCCTCATCCTGGATTAGGGTGTGCCCTAAATCCAATAACAACAAGTGTCTTTTTTTTTATTAAAAATTTTTTAAACTTTATTTATTTATATTATGGCCAGCTCAGCCTGCCCTGGGGGTGGGGCTGGCGCAACATATGGTGCCGGGGATCTAACCTTGGTCCCAGCAATTGCCTAAGCAGGTGCTTTAGACCGCTGAGCTACCTGCTGGCCCAAAACTTGAGAAGGCCTTTTTTATTTTCTTTGTCTGCCAAATGATGCCTTCTGGGCAGTGAGGCTTGTAGAGCTGAGGATCCAACCCAGGTCCCCTGCACCTGACTGCATTTGCCTGAGCAGAGGCTTAAACAACTCTGCCAGTCTGCAAGACCCCAGCAAGTGTCTTTTTTAAAATTCATTTTAATGAGGAAAAAAATACAACGAAATGGTCTCAAAACAGCCTAGTAGGGCAGTTACAATAATTAATACAAAGCATATTGTTGTCTTCGTAGTAGTTATTCAGAGGACAAAATACAGACATGGCCGGGCGTGGTGGCGCACAACTATAATCCCAGCACTGGGAAGGCTGTGGAAGGCTGAGGTAGGAGGATTGGTGTGAGTTCAAGACTAGCCTTGGCTACAAAAGTGAGCTCAAGGCCAGCCTCAACTGCATAGCAAGATCCTGTCTTAAACAGTCACACACACACACACAAAAAGACATAGACATAATATCTTGTGTAAACAATATTAGTACAAACCTTTCTTCTCACTGAACTAAGAGAAAGTAGCTATAAATCTATTCTACTTTGTATATACATATATATATATTTTTTTAAACTTTATTTTTTATTTATTATTTATTTATTTATTTATTTGTTTGCTTGTTGTGTTTGTTTCTTTATTTATTTATTTTGTGGCTGGCTCAGCCTGCCCTGGTGGTGGGGCTGGCGCAGCATGTGGTGCCGGGGATCGAATCGCAGTCCCTGCAGTTGCCTGAGCTTTCCTAAGCAGGCGCTTTAGACCACTGAACCATCTCGCCGGCCCTACATATATATTTTTTTCAGTACAAAATAGTCCTCTATTTATACCCCCCCCCTTTTTGTTTTGCTTTTTCAAAGATGGGTGTTCTATTGCTGTTAGAGAAGCTGTATTTGGAAAAGTCTTTAAAGGACCCTTTTCGGGGTGGATGAGATAGCTCAGCAGTCTAAAGCACCTGCTTAGGCAAGCTTAGGCGACCGCAGGGACTGTGGCTGGATCCCCGGCCCCATATGCTGCGCCAGCCCCACCCCCAGGGCAGGCTGAGCCGGCCATAACATAAAGTTTAAAAAAAAAATTACTTCTAAAAAAAAAAGGACCTTTTCATACTTGATGCCAGTTCAAATCTTGTAGGTACTTGAATTCAGGAAGATAACTTAATATAGTCCAATAATTCATGATAGTAGTGGGTTATCAGCAGAACTGGCAATTGTCAGAAGTTGTTGACAAGTGTCTTTACAGGGAAAAAAAAAGAAAGGCCAGGTTGGTCATGCCTGCCTGTAATCTCAGTACTCAGGAGGCTGAGGCAAGAGTACTGTTGCAAGTTTGAGACTAGCCTGGGCTACCAAGTGAGCTTGAGGCCAGCCAGAACTGCATAGTGAGACCCTATCTCAAAAAGACCAAAAAAAAAAAAAGAGCAAGACAGAAAAGAAGACACACTGACACAGAGGCCAGGTGAAGTCACTGGCAGAGACTGGATGAAGCAGGCCCGGGATGCCTGGAGTGCCCGAAATTGAAATGGACAAGCAAAGACCTTCCCTTCAGTCCAACAAAGGCCTCCACAACACGACACACCCTGGCTGCCGAGGTCTCCAGTCTCATAGAGAGGGGACTGCCCTATTTTTCTGTGTCATCTAGCAGCACTCCTGACCTTAGCATCAGGAATAGAGGGTCAAAGGTGACAGAGTCCCTCATCAGTAGGGAACATCAGTGTAGGGTTTTTGAATTCTGGAATTTAGAAACACTGGCAAAAGTGGAGATCATCTCAGTTCTCCACCTTGCTCCTACACCACTCTGTAGGAAGACACACCCTAAACCACAGCAGGCCTGGGCGCCGCCTTTGCTGGCTGAAGAAGACAACTATGGGAGCGGAAATAATTTCCTTTGTGGTGTTTCCCGTCCAAAACAGTAACTGCGGCCAGCAGGTTAAAACCAACTCCTGGAGAAGTCAGATTGTTTCCTTAAGGAAAAGGGATTTCTGCCAGGTGTGGTGGCTCCTAACTATAATCTCAGCACTATGGAGGATGAGGCAGGAGGATCACAAGTTTGAGCTGAGGCTGGGAAACTCAGTGAGACCTTGTTTCAAAAGAAAAAAGGGCTAGCAATGTAGCTCAGTGTAAAGACCCTGGGTTCAATCCCCAGTATCAGGGCGGCAGGGAGGGTATGTTGATTTCCTAAGCCTGGAGGGGGCCAGCTGGGTAATTTTCCCTCACCTGGTTCTCTGGGGCCCTGCCTTTGGGTCGTCATATAGCTCCCTAATTCAGATGGCATGAAGCCTCTGGGCTCAGGTTTCTAGCCAGTCCTTACTCCTCTCCCAGGAGTCAGGTTCTGTTTACAACCAGCATACAGAAGAGGCTGTTGCCAATTCTGAGGTGCAAGTTCCAGAAGCAACAAGAACTTGTGCTTGCTAGAAGCCTGGTACAGCAGGCCTTGGGTTCCCCAACCTTGCAGCAAAGGTAGGCAGTGGCTGTGGAGACTAAGTGTGCACATCTACTGCATCTCCTGCAGCCCAGCTGCCAGTCCACTCACTGCCTTGGTTTCTCTTGCAGTGAAATAGCAACAGCTATAGTGCAAGAACCTCAGGATCAACATGGGAGCACAACATGTCACCAGCATCCTCCTCTGAAACAAGGTTGGCAAACCAGAGGAATCACTGAGTGTACTTTGGGTACAGGGCCTCAGGCCCCTGTCAACTTCTTATCCTTGTTTCTTCCCTAGCAGGCCCCACAGACCAAGGCTTACAAGATGCTATGGTGGCTACCACAGAGGTAGGTAACAGCCAGTACCCTTGGATTTAAGGCTCCTGTGTTTTAATGTCTCTCCACAGTAGCTAGTGGCCTCGAGGCTCTAGCACAGGGCTGGTGGGTGTTGGTGGGCACAACTACCTGTGAAAAGTCTTTCTTCCACACAGATGTGACTAAAGAATACATTTGCTTCAGGGTTGTAACTGCAACATTTGGGCCATCACTACTAAACGCACTATTTTAAAAGGTCAGCCATGAGGACCAGCCAAATGGCTCAGCGGGCCGGGTGTGGTAGCACCTGTAATGCCTGTAATCCCAGCACTCAGGAGGCTGCAGCAGGACTGGTGCAAGACCAGCCTGGGCTCCATAAGTGAACTCAAGGCCAGCCTGAACTGCACAGGGAGACCCTGTCTCAAAAAGACCAAAAAGGAAACACCCCCCCCCCCACCCAAATAGCTCAGTAGATTAAAGCGCCTGCAAGCAGGTGCAGGGGCTGGGATTCCAGGGGGGGTGGGGGGCCTGCATGTCAGCCCCACCTCCAGGGCGCACTGAGATGGCAATTGAGACTGGACCTCTTGGCGCATGTCTGTAATCCCAGCTCTTGGGAGGCTGTAAACAGGCGGATCACTACGGGAGTCCCAGTAGTGAGACCCTGAACACCTTGTAGACCCTTCCCTAAAATATAAATAAATCAATAAATAAATAGTTAGCCAGGTATGTTGGGACAAACCTAATGCTCCAGCACTCCGAGAACTGGAGGCAGGAAGTATGAGGGTTCAAATGCAGCCTGGGTTACCTAATACTTTGCAAGATCCCATCTCAAGTTAAATTTTTAAAAGGGCCAGCTGGAGGTGAGTATGGTGGCACAAGCCTGTAATTACAACACTTGGGAGGTTGAGGGAGGAGGATCAACAAGAGTTTCAGGCCCAGGCCAGCCTAAAACAAAGCCTGGGATATGTAGTGACTTAGTGAGTTCAAAACCAGCCTAAACTACATGAGACAGGCTCCAGGAATATAGCTCAGTGGCACAGAGCCTGCCTGGCAAGCACAAGAGTTGTGAGTTCGATTTCAGGTACTCCCTCTGAAACAAGCGCTCAGCGGAAAGGCCCTGGGTTCAATTCACAGTACCCAACCAGAATCAAAGTTTGTATATATAAACTGTGAGAGAAAGATGGTAGGTAATAAACTCAGAATAACAGAGTTAAGAGAAATGGCCATACAGACACAAGCCTTGAGTGTTTATAGAGACTTTTTTTTTTTTTGAGACAGGGTCTCACTATGCAATTCAGGCTGACCTTGAGTTGACTTTTGTAGCCCAGGCTGGTCTCACACTTGCACTGATCCTCCTGCCTCACCCTCCCAAGTGCTGGGATTACAGGTGTGTGCCATCACACCCAGCTAAAAGGTTTTTTTTTTTTTTTTTTTTTTTTTTTTGGTGGGATTGGGGTTTGAATTCACAACCTTGCACTTGCACTTGCCAGGCAGGCACTTGTGCCATGGAGCTATCTCCCCAGCCCCAAGAAGTTTCATTCTTAACAGTCCCAAATTGGAGACAACCCAGATGTCCTGACTGGTCCTGGGCCCAGCAACCATGGGCACTGGCCTGCACAGCCAGCTGCCACCTTGGGATGGTTTCCTGGAACACAGCCCTGGGTATCTCCTTTCCTTAACAGTGGTCCCCAGTACTTGCCATAGGCGCCACAAAAGGAGCAAAGTCCGCCTTGCCCTTACAGGAAAACTCACAAGCTCTCACACATTAATAGGGATAAATCAACACATTGTGAAAGCCTCATCCTGTAAGGGGAACAGCTGCTTTCAAACATGGGCAATTACTTGAGCCCTAGAGTTGGAAGCCAGCCTGGGCAACAGAGCCAGACCCCAAAATGAGGGAAGGAGAGAGAGACAGGGAGAGGAGAGGGAAGAGGGGAAAGACAGAAGGAAAGAGAAAAGAAAGAAATGGCTCTTAAATGTTGCATCTATATTGTGCTCTGGAAAGGCAGGAGCACGTGTGTGAACTGGGTGCTGATCCCGGTAGGGCCACCCAGGAACAATAAAGTTTTTATGGGGGGGGCGGGGTAGCAGGGATTGAACTCAGGACCTTGTGCTTGCAAAGCAAGTGCTTATTCTACTGAGCTATCTCCCCAGCCCTAGGAAGGATTTTTTTCTTTTATTTATTATGGTGACAGTTAAACAACTGTACATATTCATCAAAACACAGAAGGGAAGAGTTCAAAAACGTAAATGTTATGGTTTGTAAACTACACTTCAATTATAAAACAAAAACAGCCAGGCTTGGCAGCACAGGCCTGTATTCCCATCACTTGCACTTGGGAGGCTGAGGCAAGAAGATTGTTGCAAGTTCAAGGCCTGCCTGGGCTACAAAGTGTATTCAAGGCCAGCCTGAGCTGCATAGCAGGCCCTTGTCTGAAAAAGAAAAAAAAAAAGGGAGATAGTTCCGTGGCACAAGTGCCTACCTTGCATGTGCAAGGTCGTGAGTTCAAACCTGGCCCAGCAAAACAAAAACAAAAACCTACAACAACAAAAAAACCAGTCCAGTATTTGGAAGGCGCGAGCAGGTGAAAAAAGCACAACACACCTCCCGCAACCCTGCAGGAGAAGGCGCGCATAGGTAGGGGGAATGTGGATTTGGCTATTGGTCCCTGGACCTGTCCACCCCGAAGGCGGGCTGGGGACGAGCGATGCGCGGCACTGAAAAGGACAGTAAGGCATCTGACGACAACGAGGCATAGGGACAGGCTGGGGACCGGCAAGGACCCGGGAAGAGGTGGGACCCGAAGGGCCAGAGAAGCACCAAGTATGGGGGGCGCACTGAGTGCAGCCCCTCTCGCGAGCTGTGACCCACGCAAGCTGTAACCCCTTCCCCATTGCAGGTTCCTCCCCCGAACTGCGACCCTTCCCCAGATGTAGGCCCCTCCCTCGAAATGTGGTCCACCTCCGCCCAAACTAGGATCCCTCTCCTTTTTGCGACCAGTCCCCCGACACCACCCCTCCTCCGAGATGCGGATCCCCCTCTATCTGCACCCTTTCTGCAACCGGAGAGCCCCCACCTCCCCGCCACGCGACCCCTCCAGGAGATCTAGACCCTCCGGGTGACGTGAGTCATCTTCAGAACTCGGCTCTGCGCCTACGGCCGCGCCCTGCCCAGTGACGCATGCTGACCCCGCCCCCTTCTCCTAGCGCCCACCCCGCCCTTGCGGCCCGGGCTCACACCTGGCTCCTCATTGGCCAGAGGCTTTAAGGTGGCGCGCTCAGGATTGGTGGACGCCGCGTTGCTCTTTCCTTCGGCCACGATTGGCTGGTGTCGTCGGGTTCTCCCGTCCGGGCCTTGGAGGCGCGGCGAGGCCTGGGGCGGCGGCGCGAGGCAGGTGAGCTGTGGTCGGCTGGTGGGCCGTGTTGGGGACCCGGCTGGAGGCCAGGCAAGAGGCTTGAGGAGACCCGGGTCGGGCCTCAGGCCCGGAATGCCGCCGAGGGCGGGCAGCGGGCGGGGCCCGGCCGTGTTGCGGGTTCGGTTAGGCCGGCAACGGTCACCGCCTACTGTCCGCGAAGCGTCCTTGCCTGTAGCCTGGCAGAGGCGTCCCTGTGGTGTCCTATCTCCCGAAACCCTCGAGCCGTGTTCCTCGGGGTTCCCGAGTCCCCAGTTTGCCAGTCCTAGGTCTACTAACCTCCAGTCTGGGGTCTCTGAGGCCGGTGCGCAGGCGCGGCCCCCTCCCCCTCCAAGGGCGCGTTCTGCCTCGAGCGCAGGTGCCCGGGCGGGGTGTCGGGCGGGGCGCGTGGGGCGGGGTTCTGCCGGGGGCGCCGGGCCCTTGGGAGGTGAGACGACGGAGCCACCTGCCTTGGCACGAGCGTCGCTCGTCGTCGCCTATGCTGATCTGCTGGACGCACTGTTGGTCACCTAACGATTGTTAAGTGTGGAAAGTTAGGGTCGTTACAGTAGTTCTGCGTTTTTCAAATTATGTCTTTTTTTTTTTTTTTTTTCTGTCTTTTTGAGCCGAAGTCTCGCTATGCAATTCAAACTGGCCTTGAACTCACTTTTGTGGCCCAGGCTGGTCTCGAACTCATACCGATCCTCCAGCCTCAGCCTCCCAAGTGCTGGGATTACAGGTGTGCACCACCACGCCTGCAATCTCAAATTATTAATCCCGTCTCTCAAATTATTTCTTAACCATTTGCTCACCTTCCCTTGGTTTTCTCCGTGAGTGGTGTTGGAAATGACGTCCAACTGTTTGAGCGTGGAATTTCAGGATGGTTTCCTGAGTTGTGTGTTCTATTTTCTAGATTATCTTAATCTTTTCTAATACACCTATTTTTTTTTTTTAAGGTGAACTTTTTTTTTAAACTTTATTTATGTTACCGCTGGCTCAGCCTGCCCTAGGGGTGGGGTTGGCGCAGCCTGTGGTGCCAGGAATCGAACCCGCTGTGCTGTCTCACCAGCCCTACTACACCTAATTCATATTGGCTTCTGCATTATAAATTTCTCAGAGCTTGTACCCCCTGAAAATGGGCACGTGTTTTGCCTGGTCTGAATCCAAGCCGGGAGTCATGGCTGCAAACCCTGTGTCCCTGTGCCCCTGTGCTGTTAAGGTCCAGGAGCAACCTTCAATCCTCTCCTTTTGGTCCCAGAGAAAATCATTTCCTCCTAGGGGCCTCAGGTGAGAATTTAAAGAGTTAGGTTGTCCTTGAGTGGCACTTGCCTCCCCAGAGTAATGGTTTGGGTTTAGATGAACCTTGATTTACCCTGCAGGGTTTTTTTTTTGGTGAGAACAGGAAGGGGATGGGTGCATGGTACCTAGATACTGACTACATTTATCAGTGTTAAAATATGTATAAATTTAATTGGCTCAAGCTGTACAGTTCAGTGGAATTAAATATATCCATGGTATTGTATAACTGTTACCATTGTCTAGTTTCAGGATTTATTACGTAAAAGAAAGCTTCATACCTATTAAATCCTTCCTCAGTTTTCACCTTAGCCTTTGGCAACTACTGATCTCCTTCCTGCCTCTGGATTTGCCTAATCTGGACATTTCATGTCAGTGGAATCATGCTGTATGTAGCCCTTTGCATCTGGCTTCTTTCATGTAATGTCTTCAGGGTTTTCTATGCTGTAGTGTGCATCAGTATTTCATTTCTTTCTATGGCTAAGTAATTTCCCATCATCAGTTAGTGGACATTTGGTTTGTGTCTATTTTTTGAATTTGTGCAGCTGTGAACATTTGTGTGCAAGTTTTCTTTCTTCTTCTTCTTTTTTTTTTTTGCAGGACTAGAGCTTGAACTCAGGCCCTTGCACTTGCCAGGCAAGCACTTACTCTACTGAGCTATCTCCCTAGCCCTCCCTGGTTAAGTTTTTGAGAAATAGCCAGACATTTTTTTGTACAGTGACTGGGATTACAGCCATTTGCCATCATCGTATCTGGCAGTGATTGGTTTTTGTGTATTGGTCTTGCATCCTGCAACTTGGCTGAATTTATTAGCTCTAATAATTATTTTATGTAGGTTTTCAAAGATTATGTAGGATCCCAGCACTCAGCAGGCTAAGGCAGGAGAGGACCATTGTGAGTTTGAGACCAGCCTGGGCTACAAAGGGAGCTAAAGACCAGCGTGAACTACATAGTGAGACCCTGTCTCAAAAAGACCAACAAATAATCATATATGAAGATATGTTATCTAAGAATGGTGATAGTCTTATTATTTCTCTTCTAATTATGTCCCACTTATTTATTTGTTTATTTGTGCAGTGTCTTGCTGAGCCACTGAGTTATTCAGGTAGGACTTGAATTTAGGATCTTTCTCCTTAAATAATTCTTTTTTTTTTTTTTTTTTTTTTTTTTTTTTTTTTTTTTTTTTTTTTTTTTTTTTTTTTTTTTTTGGTCTTTTTGTAATTCAGGCGGCCTTGAGCTCATTTTTATAGCTTAGGCTGGTCTCGAACTCATACCGATCCTCCTGCCTCAGCCTCCCAAGTGCTGGGATTATAGGCATAGGCCACCACGCCCGGCACTTTAAATAATTCTTTTTCTTCCTTCTTCCAGGGTGTCCCTATGCATCAGGCCAGCCTTGAGCTTACTTTCTTTGTAACCGAGTCTGGTCTCAAACTCTTCCAACAATCTCCCTTCCTCAGCCTCCTGACTACCGACTGGTATTACAGGTGTGCATTACTGTGCCCAGCTTCCTCTTTATTTTTTTGTATTTTCGGGAAAGGTCTACAGGGTGTTCAGGGTCTCACTACCAGATCAGACTCATAGTGATCTGCCTGTTTACAGCTTCCCTAGAGCTGGGATTATAGGAACATGCCATCTTGCCCAGTCTCAGTTGCCAGGGGCTGGGCCCGGGCCTGGCCGGCATGGCAGGCCCCTGTGCCTGCTTGCAGGTGCTTTAATCCACTGAGGTATTTGGTGGGTCCAAGGCTTCCTCTTTAAATTCTGAGCCTTACTAAGTTATTCTAGTCTGAAATGTGATTGTCTTGCCGAAGCTTCGCAGATGCTGATGCTACAGCTGTGTGCCATCATTCCTGACTCAGTTTTTTTACCTTAGTTGTGGAAGTGGATACGTAAGTCACTTTGTATTTCTAGTTTGTTGACTTTTATCCCAGAGGAGTGTAAGGATTCTCTGGGGTGTGTGTGTGTGTACCTGTTGGGGTGTTGAGATGATCCTATTGTTTTGTTTGTGTCTAAAAGGACTTTAAAGATTTGATCCGTTTTACCTGTACTTTGGATCTGTTCTCTGCCCTTACTTCCTGATGGAAACAAGGACTAGTTTTTGAGTCTTGGGTGATCTATGATGAAAGTCGGGGTTTTGTTTTTTTTTTAACATTTCCCATTTTAGGCTTCCAATTCATCTTTGTCTGGCTCAAGTCAGTTTTCATGTGTCTAACTTCCAAAAGTTTCTTGCCATGGCTCTTATTTTGTTTTTGTTCCCATTGCTATATGCCTTTGGGAAAGGAAGAACTCTAACATCTCTGTTCAATGCATTTTTAATTGGAAATTCCTGGATGATGTATTTTCACTTATTATTATTATTTTATTATTATTATTATTATTATTATTTTTTTTTTTTTTTTTGGTCTTTTTGAAACGGTCTCGCTATGCAGTTCAGGCTGGCCTTGAGCTCACTTCTGTAGTCCAGGCTGGTCTGAACTCACACTGATCCTCCTGCCTCAGCCTCCCAAGTGCTGGGATTACAGGTGTGCGCCACCACGCCCGGCTTTGATGTATTTTCAAAGAATAGTATTTAATGGAGTGTGTTACCTGTTCATAATGACTGTCTCCTGGTCCTGAAGTTATGACAGTTGAACTGCCCCCTAAATAGTGGGCTTTTAGCCTTTCCAGATCTTGGAAACAAAGCCAGTCTGAATTGCATGAAGTGCAAGCAGCATTGTTCAAGTGGAGACCCAGGGGAATCTGCCCTTCATTCACCTGGCAACACTTGTCCTTCCTTTTACATCTCAAAGGGGAGGAAGGAGTATTGAGAGCTTTAAGACATTTTTCCTGTGCCCACTGATGCCTCAGGCCAAGCATTTCTGAGTACCTCCTTGAAGGGACTTCCCATTACTGCTGCTGGAGGTGGGAGAGGGGTGACCTGGTCCTTGTGATCAGAGGGAAGTTTATTTCTCTTTAGTAGCTTGGAAAGATGATCTGGTTTTTTTCCTCTGGCTTCCTAAATTTAGAACCCAT
Organism: Capromys pilorides; assembly: GCA_004027915.1. Taxonomy (NCBI): domain Eukaryota; kingdom Metazoa; phylum Chordata; class Mammalia; order Rodentia; family Capromyidae; genus Capromys; species Capromys pilorides. The sequence continues at coordinate 13,082 of PVKN010020615.1, forward strand.
TTTTGTTTTGGACTGCCTACCCTACTTGTTTTTCATATAGAGGGTCTGAGAACAGTAGCTCTGCATTTATGTTTATATTTACAGTGGACTAAGAGAGATACAGAGCATGTCAATGCTCATAATAGCTATTTGTTATAGTTAAGTGTTATAATTGGCTCTGCTTCATTAAGCAGCTTGTACAGCTTATTAGTTTTGCAGTTTGTTTTATTGGTAAGTAAGCACACTTATCATGGTGTTTGGTTTTCATTTAGTCACATAAGGGTACATGGTGAATGGCTTTAGGTGGTGAATTGTTATGTTGAAGGCATGATCTATGTGATGGATGTGTTTTGCCCTTGTGCAGAATTAAGCTACAGGTCACACATGGGCTGTATGAAGGTACCCACTCCAGACCTGTGGTTCCTGGTGGGGTGTGATAGGACTCCCTTAGGGGCACGTGTGGTTTAAAAATAGAGCAACCCATTATCTGGTTGCTTTGTGCTTACTCATTCTACTTAATTTTTACTTTTAGTTAACCTGAGTAGACATGTAGACTGTATGTAGAATACAGAGAACAGGTTGACGGATGATTTCTTTGCTTGGTGTTTATATATTCACACTGTGGACATCTTTGGTACTGGTAAGTGCTTACCTTTAGCCTGGTGTGTCCTGTTAGGGAGGACAGAATTATATGAGAACAACCTTGAAAAGTGTTAGTGGATAAGTGGTGTTCAAATAATAAAATCTGGTAGTTGGTGCTCCTCTTACCATTCCATAAAATTACTAGACAGTTGGAAATGGCAGCTTGCTAGTTCTGGCTAGAGGAATCTTCCAGAAGAAAAAAATAAAGAGAGCCCAAGTACTTGTGACGTTTACAGCTTTTTCTAACTATTTAGAACACTTTGAGTATGATTTCTTCAGGGCATAGTCAAAAAAGGACCAGAAAGTGATGGGAGTATTTTTAGCTTAAGCAAGTAATGGTAAGCTCTTACTTTGTAGCCCTTTACAGTGTTTGTCTGGCCTGAACTAAGGCTTTGACCTGCAGGTGAGTAAGGCACAGTTTCAACCCTAGGTGTTCACAGTCTAGCTGGAGACTCATTAATAAGTAATTGTTAGATCTGTATCCATGAGCACAAATTCTGGGGAGCTCAAGCTAAGCACCTCACTGGGCAGAGTCCACAGGAGTCAGGGGTGTAACTAGATACAAGCATGGACAGGTTCTCAGGAAAGGAAGCGGCATTCCAGACAAGAGTGGTCACTGCAGGACAGGAGCAGGAAGGAGAGCAAGGGGGACATGGGTGGGAGGAAGGAAAAATGGGGGATTGTAGACAGAATGTGTGTTCAGGGGGCTACAGTAGGAGCTAGCGAGAGTAAGGCAGCTTGAGCTCTTTGTGGGCTCAGGTGGTTTCCCAAAGGATTGGCTTGAGAGGGCAAGGCTGGAGCTGGGAAGCTCATCTGAGGGTTTGCAGGGAGCCAGCCAAAGATGGTAGATAAGGGCAGGAATAAAGGGAAAGAGCAGGCATCCAGGATAACTGAGATCTGGGATGTGTGATTTGTGGCTGGGCTTGGTGTAAATGCCCAACCTAAAATAAAACCAGGTAGCAGCTCCCTGTATACAAATGTGAATTACAGTTTGGCATGTGAAAACAATCCATTAAGTAGGAGCCCCTACTACAGACTAGTCCTGTGCTATTATTATTATTAATTATTAATTATTGTATTTTTAGAGAAGGGTCTACAGGGTGTTCAGGGTCTCACTACTGGATTGGATTCATAGTGATCCACTTGTTTACAGCCTCCTAAGAGCTGGGATTAGAGGCGTGGGCTACCATGTCAAGGCTCAATTGCATTCTCAGTTTGCCCCAGGGGCAAAGCTGGCACAGCAGGCCCAGGGATCGAACCCCTGACTCCTGCACCTGCTTGTAGGCACTTTAATCCGCTGAGCTATTTGGCTGGCCCCCTAGTCCTACACTTTTTACTTAAAAGATGCCTTTCCAGGAGTAGGACTAGTGAAGGAATTCCAGGCCTGGTGGCAGAGTCACATATAAAGAATTGTTAGTAGTGCCCCAGTATAGTTCACATATATAAATCCAATATTCTGTGTATATGGTAATCTTGTAAGTAGGGAAGATAGTTGGGCATAATGGCAAAAGCCTGTAATCTCACGACTCTGGAAAACTAAGACAGGGGGTCACAGAGTTGAGCTCCACTTGGACAATTTAATGACTTACTGAGACCCTATCTCAAAAAATAAAAAAAGTCTGGGGTTGTGTGTAGCTCAGTGGGGAGGTCCTGGGTTTAATCCCTAGCACTGAGAGGGGAGGGAGGTAAAAGAAGGGGCAAGTTAAAAGATAACAAAAAGATAACAATAGGCTGAGAAACGCAAAAAGATGATTCAGGTCATTGATAACAAATAGTGGTGTTAGGTTGGCACATAGTCCAAGCACTTCATGGTAGACCAGGTGCAAGGCTGCTGCCTTTAGTCAGTTGTTCACAATACAAATGGCAAGGGCAGCCTTCCTGTTGCACTGGTCATTTAGGTTAGAGGCAAATAGAATGAAACTGCTTTAAATTTCTGTATTCTAAGGAGAAAGATTCATGACACAAATAAGTATAAGACTAATTTGGGTTGGGCTTTTGCTGAAATGTGATGACTATTGCATAAGAGGAAGTGGAGTTCTTAAAAGAGTCTCTGGAGTCCTTATCATTAAGAGATTTGTATATATGATACTGTATCTTCACTTAGAATAGAGGTTAACACGCAACTCTTTGCCCACTTCACTTACACCTCTTCCTATTGGTCCATCTGCAA
>PVKN010020616.1:0-15869 GCA_004027915.1 Capromys pilorides
ACTGGGGCCACACTCTGAGGAGGACAGAGGGCACAGACCCGCAGGAGAGTGTACAGTGGCCAGAGGACAGGAGGGATGGGCCAGGGGTCCCCAGCCAGGCCAGGTACCACCTCGTGCGCCTAGTTCAGGAGCGTGGATCTAGCACCGGCCAGTGAGAGGGAAGCAAACAATGCCAGTGGGAAAGTGGAGGCTTGGGAAGAAACCGCAGAGAGAAAGAATTGGAGTGGGAACAGGGGAGGGGGGAAGAGACCACAGAACTTGATCTCGGCTGGGGGAGAGGATGGCAGGAGTTTAGTTCTAGGGGGATAGGAACTCAACATAACTACCTGGGCTGTAAAATTTTGGGTGTCAATGCTGAAACCAACGTGTAAAGGCTTATGAGTACCCATGGGTAGGGCACAGGAACAGGAGCTCACAGATAGAGACAGAGGGTGGCCTGGGGGTGGGGAAACCAGAGTGCTGCATCGCAGGGAGCCAGGGAAGAGTCTGTTTCAAGGAAAAACAGAATAACTCAGCAGCCTGTGCTGTTGAGGCCCTTGGGAAACAAGGACTGTCCCATGGCGAGTAGGAGGTGGCTGCAGGAGCACTTTCAGCAGCCAGGATGAGTTGGGGAGTGCCCACTAAACCGATTAAATAGAGAGGAGACTCAGTGGGGAGAGCCAAGCCAGTAAGGACAGTCGCTGCTCCTCACTGACTCTGTAGCAGGCCAGGCGCAGAGCACTGTGGGTAAGAATCATTTCACCTCTACAGAACCACACCATGAAGTGGAGCCAGGGAAGTGAGGCCAGAAGACCAGGAGGAGATCTCGGGGCCCGGGGTGCAGGGTATGGGAAGCAGGGGGACACACCCTCCTGGGGCTCCGAGGCTCTGGGCTTCCCAGGCCAGGCAGCAGGAGGACACTCAGGGAAACTCGCAGGCTAAGAGGCTGAGGACGAGCTGGTGTCCTGTCTTCCATCTGGGTGGAGAAGCAGCAAGTAACCACTTGCTGGGAGGGAGGAAAGAGGGCGACTGGCTCTCAGGTGTTGGATCTGAACGCCAGGTGTACTGGTCTGGCTGGCTTCCTCCTTAGATGAAGAGCAGCAGGCTGACATTGCCCAGCACGTCGAACTCCGTTTAACAAGCAGCAAGGTCGACATTTGCAGAGCTCCTCCCAAAGTCCCAGGGACACCTTCTCCTAGTGTCCCCCTCCCCCAAACCTCAGACCACCCCAGGGGTGAAGGGGACAACTATTTAAAACACAGTCTGCCCCTTGGACCTCATTATTTACTTTTTAAAATCGCCAGAGCTATAAATTCCTAAAATTTATCGTGTAATATTCAGTGCTTCGAAAGATCCATGTTTTATATCTGTAATAAATGACAACATTCCACCCATCCCCACCTCAAGCCTGGCTTAGGTCAGAACCAGAACTTTCCATACCAAGCCACTGGGGCGCCTTCGTTGAGCTCCACCTTCAGCAATCCTCACCAACAGGGCATGAAGGGCTCTCCTGATCTTTGTGCTCATAGTCCGGTAACTTAAACCTAGTGTTGCCAGAAGTGGATACATCTGTGAAAGCAATGCTGCTTAAGTTCCCCCAACATTTTATTACGGAGACTGTGAGCCATAAAGAAGGGCTGAAAGAATTTCATGGAGAAAAGCTCACCCCCAGCGTCTCGGGCTGCAATTAGCATCTTGCCTTTTTTGCTGTCGTGTGAGTATCTGCCCAGCCATCCTTCTGCGAGTTCATCGATCCATTTTATTTTTGATGCATTTCAAAGCAAATTGCAGGCATCAGTGCACGTCTGCAGACCCATCATTAATACGTGTTCAATACGTGCAGTTTGTTTGTTTTAGGTAAAATTTAGAGACAATGAACTACACAGGTCTCTAATGCACCGGCGAGTGAATTTTGGCAAATGCAGCCACCTGTGTAAACCAAGCCTCGGGCGAGGGACAGGGCACAGTTCTACTCCAAGAGAGCCCCCCCCCCCCCCCCCCGCCACCGTGTTCCTCCCCAGTAAACTGTGGACACCATCACCCACAACGGGGCAACTGGTTGCTTTCTACCATTGATTACTTTTGCCTAATCTAGATGTTGGTGGAAATAAACATACAAGGGGGACTCTTGGCATCAGGTTTCTTCTGCCCAGCAGGATGTTTTTGAGATTTATTCACGTGTGGTACACAACATGAATTTGTTCTTGTGATCACGGAGTGGGTTTCCCTCCTGCAGATCCACAACCGTAGGTCCATTCACCTGTTGGTAGCATCGGGGTTGGTTCTTATTTTTAGTTAGTACGAGGCATCTGCCAAGAACATTCTTGTACAGGTCAGTGTGGGTGAACATGTATTTCATTTTTCTTGGTAAGCGTTTAAAGGAAGAACAGCTGGATCCTAGGATAGGTAGGCGCTTAGTTTAGACACGGGTCTACCAGGTGTCTTCCCCGTGTGTTCACATCGAGATGCCCTCCCGCTGATCAAGTCTGAAGCTTCCTGTTGTGCCACAACCGTGCCAACTTTTGACTATAAGGCTTAATTTTAGCCACTAGGCCGGGTGTGTTGTACTACAGATGTGTGATAATGACCTTCATCAGGTTCAGAAAGGGCCAGCCCATCTTCAGCTTGCCAAAAGTTGCTATCATTAGTTTTCGTGTTAATTGCAATATTTTTTCTATAGAAATTCTTTCTGACCCCGGACTCCCTTTGGGATAATGAAGGTGACTGGGAACTTCGTCCTGGAAGCCTCTCTCCTCTATTCTGCCACCTGTAGCAGTAGGAGGAGCTGGTAGGGACAAGGATGGCCGTGGTCTGGCCAAGAGAAGGACAGCGCCAGCCATGAAGACCACACTGTCTGCAGAGTGTGGGAAGTGAATTGTTCCAGATAATCTCCAATCAGGAATGATCTGCTTATCATAAAGTTAAATCTGGCCGCAGCCAAAAGAACCAGAGTCACGCTCAGTGCAGAAACATCTGGAATTGCCTCAGTCCTGGCCTAAGAACTCCCTGCCACTGTTCTGTACTCAGCACAGGACTCGGCTCTGCGTCCAGCACGCAGGGCAGGCGGGAGGCTGTGCGTCTCCCCCGGAAGAGAGCTCGGCTCTGTTTCCTGCACTCTCTATGGACCCTGCCAGAAGGCCGGGCGACTCCCTGCCTGGCACCGGGTGTGTTTTTGTCACCGTCCTGACCGCACTCACTCACGGCAGCCGTTTGTGTGTCTGCTTCCTCTTTGAAGACAGAGACCATCTTGTGTTTATCTTCGTAGCTCCCTGTTGGCACACAGGACGGAGCCAGCCCCAGAAGGGGTGCCCAGTGCACGTGGAACGGGATGAACGGAGGAGTGAGTGGGAGAAGCCCTGCGCCCACTCCCAGCCCCGCGGGTATTTTTGGGCCTCGACCTGCAGCTGCAGGCAACTCACCCGCCATGGCTGGAAAAGGCCTGCGATGGGGACAGAATGCAGCCTGCAAGGATGCACTATTCCCACCCCACAGACACCCCAATAACATGAGCACCCAGCACAGGCTGCAGGCCACACACTGGCATGACAGACCCACTTGGGCCAGAGGGGCTCTGGGGCTCAGGCAGGTTCTCACCTCCAAAACTGCAGGCTCTGGAGGAGCCAGAAGAAAGGATGGTATCTTTAGAGAGTTGCACCATCTCGCCGAGGAGCCCAAGAGACCCCAGGAAACCACTCCATCCCTCTACCTGCTTCTTCTCCAGAGCCGGGGCCTGGATAGAACAGCGCACCCCACTCAGGTGATGCCATGGAGCGCAGCGGGCACACACAGTTCGCTGTCACTGTGCCACTGCATTATTCCCCTGAGCGATCGCCTTCCAGAGACAGGGATAAGCTTGGTAGCCAAGAGCGCTCCAAGTGCCCAGCGAGAGGGGATGCCAAAGGCTAAAAAAGCAACATTGGGAAGGGGCCCAGAGAACTGAGGATGAACTCTACGTGGCTCTCGTAAGGACAAGGCCAGGGACACACAGGCAAGCTGGGCTCAGCAGCGGAGCTGCCACATGGCCACCAACAGTCCCGGAATCCGGAGGAGACTCTTCCTGTTTCAAATGCAAACCCTACCCGACATCTGCAAATGGGGTCTCCCTTGAGAGTGGCCACTGCATTCATCTCCGACTCCAGGGAAGGACAGCCCTAAGTGGACCCTAGCACCAGCCTGCATTTTTCTCTCCAATATCTGTCCTCGATCTGCCTTAACTGCACAGAGGAGACACAGAAGAAGGGTTCCCAGGTCCTTGCGAATCCCCTGGCCCAACAAGCCCAATGGGTATGGGACAGCCAGCACCCAAGAGCAACTCCGCCACCAGGATCAGAGAGGAGGCCAGATGTGTAATCCTGGGGGGGACTGAAAGCCTCGTGATCCCCTGGGTCTGCTCACCACGTGGCCTTCTTACAGGCTGCACCCTAGGTGCAGTGGGCATGGCGGTGCTCATTCGCCATCAGTAAACGCTCCAGAGACCAGGATGCCGCCCCTCACAGGCAGGACCTGAGGGAAGTGGAGGAGGTCAGAGAGCTGGCAGTGCCTCGTGCAGGACACCACTCTGCAGGCTCCTGTCCCACCTGGCCACGCTGACACCCCATACGGACTGTCACTGGGAGGAGTGGGGACAGGAGGCACCATCACTCGCCATCGCCCACCTCTCCTGGTCCTGGACTTTCCTCCTTGAACACTGTTGTTACGGTTTATGTCTAGTTGTCCCCCCAAAGCCTCATGCAATCATGGGGCGGGGACTTCTAGAGTTTGAGACTTCACTCATGATCCACTGGGATTATGTGTTTTAGTATTGATGGGACTATGGGTCTGAGTACTGCTGGGATTACTTGACTCTTGATCCACTGGAATTACGTGTTTTAGTATTGATAGGGCTATGGGTCTGAGTACTTCTGGAATCATGGGTATAGCCTAAGGCGGATAGACTGAGGCAGAGAGCCTGAATGTAATATAAAGCGACAGAGAGACAGACTCACATTGTTGCTCTCTGCTGCGATTATGGCTGTTCCGCCGCCATGAACTGCTGCTCTCTGCCCTGTTTCACTCAGCCTTGGGCCAGCCGAATATGGACTGAAACCTCCAGCAACTGTGAGCGAAATAAACCCTTCCTTCCTTCATTTTGAGTGTCGGGTATTTGTCCCAGCAACGAGCAAAAGTAACTAAGACAACTGTGGACCGCGTTGTTTGCTCAGCATCACAGACACAGGAGGGAGAGACCGCTTTCCTCCTGCAGAGGCAGACGGGTCCTTCCGCAACTAACGCCACCTGGGAATCACCCCACTTTCTTCTAAAACAAGGCTTGCAAACAGGAAGCTCATTTTGTAGCTCGCACTTTTGAAACAGTGGCCTAAAATGCTACCCATTCTATTTTTAATTTTTTTTTTCCTTATACCACACGACAAATATCACCCTGCTCTTCCTGATGGAGCTGTTCAGTTTCGCATGGCAACCGAGTTTCCTAAGTAGCAAGGACTTTGTCTATTTCATGAATACAAAATCTTTCCATTAAAGGTCTACTTCTTTTTTCCCCTTTGAATTCCACACACTGCAAATGACAGAGGAGGATTCGAGACATTCATTATGCATCTCTCGCAGGCTTCCCGCAGCAGAAGTCTGATAAACTACCTGCATGCAATACCACTGCGCATCCCGCCTAACTTGCTTCGTGTGTCGAGGAAATGACCCCGAGGCTCTGGCAGTTTCTGCTGCTGATGCAGTATGCAGATTCTACAAACAAGATTTGGCTTCACAGCTGGCTTTCAGAATAGCTTAGAGTCAAAGTTTCAACATACAGAACACACCGAATGAGTTCTTATCAAAATGTCAAAATCGATTTTGCCAGAAAACCTTGGCCTGGAACATCTGTGAAAGGTTAGGGGTGAGCACCACTCCCTCTGGTTCACACAGCTGCCAAATTAGTCAGGGCAAATGGAACTTGACAAGGCCTCGAGAGGCTCCGGGGTCTCCTTAGAGGAAGTGAGGAGGCTGAGGCTCTCTGGCCAGGAAGCAGGGACTTGGCGAGCCAAGGGAAGGAGAGGTGCCCACTGGGGAGCCAGCAGGGAGCCCAATGCCTCTCCCTTCCTGCTAGGCAGAGCTGGGCACATTCAGGACAGGGCCCGCCCTAGCTCTCAGCAACCTTCCCTTGTCCCAGTGGGGCTCAGAGGTGGCCTGAACACAGGACAAGCAGAAAATGTGAGAATGGAAAGGAAGTCTCCACTCACTTTCCCCCAGGGCATGACCATCTCTGTCAAGAAGGCAGCGAGGGCTCCAAGCTCACCACCCTGCAGCACCGAGGCTCAGCAGGGGCCGTCTCTATGGAAGGAAGAGCTGTAACTCCGTAGAAAGAGACGGCTAAGCCAGAAGTGCTGGAGCCAGGAGGAGCAGAGCTGCCAGGCCTGGCAGGGGGCACTGGGACAAAGGGCCTCAGGGCCCTCCCAAGATGCCTCGGTGTCGGGTGCTTTGATCACATAATGGGCATCCTCTCCAGCACGCTGTGGGCTTCTGCTGAGGTCAGAGCTAATTACTGATTCTAATTTTTTTCACTTCAGACAACCATAACACTATTAAGATCTAATACATTTATTACTGTGATTCTCAACCGGGCAGTATTAAAACTTGAGAAAGTGACTTTGCAAATTACCAAACAGTCACCAAGCTAATGAAGCAGGACTTTTAAAGTGCCCGAGAAATAATTCCTATATTATAAAGACAGCAATCTGTGAAGGGAGATTTGGTTTTAAAAAAACACACACACACATTATAACGTATAATGGAAAATGTTAATCTGTGGTGAATCCAGTCAGAGCAGGCGGAAGACAAAAACAAAGGAAAGGGAAAATACGAAGGGATCATGCGTCCTGGAGCCCGTGGCCACCACACTTTCTGGGAAGGAGGTTCCTGCTAGGCATCCCTGGCATTGCCGGGACACCTGTCCCCAAGCCATGGACTCTGCAGCCCACCAGAAGAAAGCGCTGGGGGCCTGGATCCCCAGGTCCAGAGCAAAACCTTTGGGCATGGCTGACAATTAGCTCTGCCTTCCCCGCCTCAGTGTTGTGTGGCCCAGTGCTCCACCAAGACACAGCAGCGCACATCTGAGAGGACAGCCTCATGTGTCCTCCTGTGACCTGGCTCCGGGCCACATGGCCTGAGAAGATGGGGTCACTAGGACCCCAGACATGTCCCCAGGATCCAGACACCTCACTAGGCATGCAGGGCTGCCCCAGGGGTGCTCCAGGAAGAGGCAGGGAGCAGGAAGTGACCAGTGGCCTGAGACTGCCTGGCTGCTAATGATGCATCACGCGCCCACTAATCAGCTCCAGTGCACCCCCTCAGAAGCAGCTCTCTCCTTAATGGAGCGACTTTAGAAGGCGCCACATCAAAGCACAGTGCAGAATAAAACCAAGGAGACAGGCGTAAGCGCCAACAGCGGCCCAGGGAGAGGAGGCCCATGTTTCTTGTTAGCATCTGACAGCGAGCACCGTGTGCTACTTACTGAACCAAATCCTCCTTTATGCAAAAGCGTTTTTCCCATTCGTGGCCCAGTGGTTACAACGGGTGCTCCCCCCAACAGATTTCAAATCCTATTATACAGTAAACATCTGCGGCATTAATTTTCGCCCTGTAAACAAATGCAGGCAGCTGCGGCAGATCATTTGATGAGTCAATCAATATCTGAGCGGCACTCCTCGCCTGCCTTCGTTACTCGGGCGAAATGGAACGGGGCTTTCTGGGCCCATCTGCAGCGCCAGCCGTCAGTGACAATATCAGAAGGGGAATGGACTTCCCCTTTTGTGTCAGGCAGGGACCTTGCTACTCCCCTAGGAACCGTCAAAAGGAGTGACCACAGCCCAAGCGTGCAGGCTCTGGGGCTGCCCCTCTGCACAGGTCACCGTTTGACCTGCAAGTGCTGAACTCTGTGTTGGCACTGCATGGAGCCGTGATTCTCAACCAGGAATGATTCTGCCCCCAGGGAGTAACAGGATGTCTAGAGACACTTTTGGCGGTCACAGCCAGAGGACGGGTTGTCAGCAATAGCGGGCAGCGGCCAGGGATGCTGCCCGCCCTCCTGCAATACACAGGACCAGCCCTGCGGCAGAGACGCAGCCAGCCCGGAGCCTGCGCACACCGAGGCCGAGGCGCCCGGGTGTGGAGGCATTTGCGTCTTCTAGGACGGGCATCTTCCCTCCCTGACAGGACTCCTCCTCTCTGACAGAGAAAGCAGGAATCTTTTGTGATTATGCCCAGTGTCTTCGTGACTTCCCCTTTCCCAGGCCTGCTTGAGAGCCATGTCTGCCGCTTTATTAACCCCAGCCAGCCAGCTGGCCACTGTGGGCCTCGTGTCCACCTGGCTGCCTGGGCCACCTGCAAAGGCAGGCCAGGGCCTCCCAGGTGACACGGGGCACAAAGCTCATTCCATGTCAATCTCTGCAGCACCGTAAGCTGCTAGGCAACAGGAGTCCCTACTGCAGAGCCCCACAGTTTCCGTGTGGAACTACACATCTGAGTCTCAGCCTCCAGGTTTGGATCCTGGGCAACCCGCCCCAGTGTGAGGTAAGGTCTGCACATGCTTCCCCTCTATGATCAGACCCTGAGAACAGAATCCAGCACAGGGCCACCCCCCTCTCAACCTCACGGCTATAGAGACTGCGTGTTCCATCACGTCTTTCCATGTCTTCCCAGCACATCCTCACCATCAGCTCCACCAGCACCCCTGGCCTGGCTCTGAGCTCCTGGCCACTGACCACCCAGGTCAGTGATCTTCCTGGAATTTGGCTGGACCCACCCTGTCCCCCAGAGCTGAGGAGCTATCCTTGAAAAGCTCGGGGACTGCTGGCTGTCTCCTGTCCCCCACCAGGAAATCTAGCCCAGCTGCTCAGATCCAAATGAGAAATAGCTCCCAGCCCTGACACCGTACTGGCAGGAAATGAACTTGCTGGATCCTCCTAACAGCCCTGGGAGATGGATGCCATTGCCCCAGGCTCAGAAGGTTAAGTAACCGACCCAAAACCACACAGCTGTGCAGGAGCCAGGTGTCCGCCCGATATGCAGCTGGCGACTGATCCTCTGGCCAAGAGCTGCAGGGGGGAATTGCTGCTGCTGCTGCTGCTGCTGCAGCACTGGTGACAGTGAAGCGGCAGAGGACGAAGAAGTCCCCAAGGCCCCCAGGACCTGTTCCCAGGCCCTTGAAGGCTCTATCTTGTGAGATCTCTTTTGCCCAGGCAGGAGAATTTCTGCTGCTCAGAAACAGGCCAGTGTGCCCAGACACACAGCCTCCCCTTCTTCCCAGCCCAGGAGGGAAACACGGGGGACCAAAGGAAGGAAACTGAGGATCAGAGAGGAGCTACTGCCTGCCTGAAGTCACAGATCCATGGCGCGGCTGAGTGAGGGTCTCCCTGCAACACTGCAAACTGTTCATCTTTCCCCTCCAGTCCTCTGTGAAGGTTAATCGTGATACGCCAACCTGATCGGAGCTGGAAACACCTAGTGGATTAATAAAACACAGTTCCTGTGTGTCTGGATGACTGACATGCTGGCAGCAAACTAAGGAGTAAGACCCGCCCCGGATGTGGGGGGCATCAACCAATAGGCTGCGGCCTGGGTGGGATAAACAGGGAAAGGAGGAAGTATGTGTCCATTTTGGTTTGCTTTTTTAGTTTGTTTGTTTATTTATTTATTTGGTACAGGGTCTCGCTACACAGATTGGACTCGTGGGGATCTCAGCCTCCCCAGCCCTGGGATTAGAGGCATGCACCACCAACCTGGTTCCAGTGGCAGGCCTGGCAAGGGGGCAGCACAGCATGTGGTACCGGGGATCGAATCTGGCTCCTGGTACTTGCCAGGCGGGTACTTAGACCGCTGAGCTATCTCCCCAGCCCGTGTTTTGTTTTTTAGCTTTCCTTAAAAAAACAATCATGGGAAGAAAAGCAGAATTTCATAACAAAATAATAGGAGAATTGTTAATGCACTGCATATTGTCATTCTCAAAGTATTTACTCAGAGTGGAAGATACTGACATAAAAAAATGCTCTTATTGATATTAGCATAAGTCTTCCTTTTCGGTGAACTAAAAGACACTAATAGTACAGCTAACTCGCTTTTTTTTCTCTTTTCCTTTCTTTCAATCCCTTTTTACCCCATCCTACTTTTTTCCTTTTAAACAATTTCTTCCTATGTCTAGTAAGTGTTTTAGACCTTATTTACTCTTCTAATTTCTCACACCAGGGAAGCAATACGATGTGTACACGTGTGAGTCTGCTTTATTCCACCCATGAGAGAGGCCTCCAGTGGAAGAGCTCCGGCCTGCCTGCATGGCTGTGCCCTTGGCCGCCCTCGCCTGTGGGCCTCGACCTCCGCCTCCTGAGTCATCAGCACAGACTCTCAGGGCGGCACTGCAGGGAGCTTTCGGGCGGGTGACCTCGGGCTGCTGCTCACCCTTGTCCCCTCTTGTTCTGCGGCTTCCGTCTTCTGGGGCTGAGCAGCTGCTGGATCCTCCGGCTCTCCACACACCATGGGCATGGCAGGCACTCCAGCCTCGGATCCTGTGAGCCTCCTGCTGGCTCCCCTCACATAATTCTACTCAGATTTCCTGTTGAGTCTGCTTCTCTAGAGAACCCTAATACCCCCTCTGGCCCACCTCTACCACAGGAGCAGTCTCTGCAGGTTTCTGAGAAGGGAAATCACTCAACACTCAGTGGAGATGACAGTGATGGGAAGCAGAGCTCTGCAGCAGTGTCATTGGCATGGCCCCTCCTGTCCCCACAGTCCCAACTCAAGGTGATGTCTACGCCCATGTCTGTAACTGTACTCCACTGCTCTCTGCAGTAGCAGCAGCCCCACGTGGGCACACGGGGACCCTGCACTAGGCTGAGATGCTCCCTTGAACCAGCACTGCCTCCCCGAAGTGAGGCCGTTATGAGTCCACATCGCCCTGCCCCAAGGTCCACTTGCCAGGAATTTGGCTGCCTCAGGGAGCATGTGCTCTTTGGGCTGTCCCCAAAATGTGGCTCCTGCTGGTAGACAATGTCTCACACCCTCTCCTAGATTCACCCACTTGTGGCTGCTTCCTGTGTGCCCTGAATGCCACAGAGAGGAAAGAGAAGCAGGACTTCTCCTGTGGTTTGCGGGCCTGGACCAGCTATTCAAACAGCACCATCAGAATCACATCCCAGTACAAGGGCAGAGAGTGGCATTTGCTGTTACTGGGGGGGCACGAGGAGCTTAGCAGGGTCAAGAGAAAGCAGAGAGACTGATGGGAAACCAGCGATCCTTTTGCATCCAAGGCAGTCACAACGTCGGAGTTGGCGGCCACAAAGCAGAAGGCCTTCACCCCACAGAGTGTCACAGGGCCAGAGGAAACGCCAACTCCCGGCAGCTTAGCCTGGGCCCAGCCAGGCTGCTGGAAAGGAAAGGGATGTGCAGGGGAGTCCCTGCTCCAGCAGGAGCTGTTTCCTGTTCTGCAGAAATGGGGGCACCGGATGAGACCCTCCCTAAGTTCCCACTCACATCTGATGACGGGTCCACAGGGCCATGTAAGGAATCGCTTGTTTCCCTTCTTCTGCCCATTGGCAGGTTCCAGAAGGACCCTTAAGAAGGCCTACAGGACCAGATTATAATTGGAATAATAAAATATTCATAATCTCAATAATATCCAATATTTATTTAGTGCTCGCTGTGTGCCAGGCCCTATAATAGGGACCTTATGAGGACTGCACTCGTTTAAAAAATAACACTGAGCTTAGTGACAGCTCTTAATTAGCCCCAGCAAGAGCCAAGCCTAGGAGAGTTCTGGGGCCCAGTGCACCTCTGCAGGTCCTTTCCTCACTGCCAAGGCCATTCCCTGGGCACGACATGCAGCATCCGCACAGCGTTCCATGCAGGAGCCAGGCCTGTGGCCGTAACCAAGCCCCAGGAATTAGTGGGTCCTGTCCACCAACTGCCTGCACTTGAGCAGAGAACAAAACCTCAAGTCAAGGAGATGACAGGTAGAGGGTAGCAAGACACCAGAAAATGAGCAACAATGGTATCCAGCAGCAACAGGAGCAGAGGGTCCCGCAGGGGCTCCACCGCCCACTTTGCAGGTGGATAGCTACACTTCATAACTGGCCATATCCAGGAAAGCTGGGCAGGGGTCACCTCCCCACCTGTGCAATGTTCTATGGCTCTGTTGATTTCTAGAACAGGTTCAAAGGTCTGACCACCCTAAGGTCTCGCAGCCTGAACAGTCTCAACTAGGTGACGAGCCACAAAACGTCATATTTAATTCCAAAGCTATCTCCTGCATGCACATCCCACAGGTTAATAGAACCACTGTGCTACCTCAGATTTGTGGGTGAATTTTAAGAATGAGACAACAAGGTAGCCGACAATAGGGATGGCTCAACTTTAAGGTACATTTGTAATTAAAAGAAAAAGATCAGAGCTGTGATGTGGCATCATAAAGCAGATAATTTTACAGCTGGATGGTCTCCCTCTGATGTACTTGAAAACCATTTTCAAGCGACATAAAGTTTAACATACCGGTACATCTGCCTACCCACTAGATTCTACATGGAATTTAAAATTTAATTATATTAAAGCTTTGTTACAGTGCGCATTGCAAGCATGCTAACCAAGTGGAACTTTAACAAAATCTCCGCAGATAGCTTCTTCCCCCCACTTCTAAATTCAGTTTTGAAGGAGCCAGAGTGGAATTGGCCAAACAGTCGATGATTCTGTCCAGAGTGTCTGCTGCTTATGTAACAAACCGCTGGAGACCCAGATGCTTATCCTCCTGGGTGCTGCTCACGAGTCCATCTCCCCCGCGTCTTCTCACTGCCAAAGCAGAACCATAGCCAGAGAAACGCAGGGCTCGGGGCTGGGGTTGACCCCTTTGAAGCCAGGTAAGGACCTGGGAGGAGGGGGAGTGCGATACTGTGGAGAATCATGTTGCTGCGACTTTTACGTGTGCATTAAAGTACTGTACTTTGTCAAGAGGGAAGAGAGTTGCTGTATTAATCTACTAATCACATGTTGGGCTCTTTGTGCAACAAAAACTGCAACTGGTCCCTGGGCCTGGAGGAAGAGAATTCCTTGCAAAGCTGGCTCTGCATCTGGGTAGTTCAGGGTCGGGCTTGGGAGGCTGGGCTTGGATCAGGGGACCGTGATGCAAATCCTAGCCCTGCCACGAGCTAGCTGCGCGTTGTGCAGCAAGTTGCTTCAGCTCTTGGGTCTGTTCTGGAAGGTGGAAATAATAATGGTATCTAATTCACGTCGGATTGTCAGGAAACTAAAGATGGTAATGTATGTAAAGGATCTGAACACAGAGGAAGCACTCGTAGATAACAGTGACCTTTACTGCTGCTGGTAGTTTTTTGAAGAATGCCAGTGCTATAGGACGGCTGAACAAGCCAGTGGCTTCCTAAGCCCTGTCCAGCAAGTATATGATCTGAGTGGTGAGGCCTTTTGAAGTGTTGTTTAGTAAGGGAAAAACAGAAGAGAAGCTAATCTTCCCATTTTCCCACCCATCATCCACTATCTAAGCATCCATTCACCCACCTATTCATTCACCCATCTGTCCATCTGTCCATCCATCCATTCATTTGTCCATTCATCATCCACCCATCCATCTGTTCTTCCATCCATCATTGGTCCATCATTCATCCACCTATCACCCACCCATTCATCCATCTGTCCATCTATCCATCCATCCGTCCATCTATTCAGTCATCTATCCATCCACCCATCCACTGATTCATCCATCATCTATCCACCCACCCACCCATCCATCCATCCAACCATCTATCCATCCATCAATCCATCCAATGATTCATCTATCATCCATGCACCCATCTACCCATCCATGCACCCATCCGTCCATCTTTCTATCTGTCCATCTATCCATCCATCCAACCATCTGTTCATCCATCCATCCGTTCATCTATTCAGTCATCTATCCATCCACTCATCCACTGATTCATCCATCATCTATCCACCCACCCATCCATCCATCCATCCGTTCATCCACCCGTTCATCCATCTGTCCATCCATCCATCCAACCATCTATCATCCATCAATCCATCCAATGATTCATCTATCATCCATCCACCCATCTACCCATCCATGCACTCATCTGTCCATCTTTCTATCTGTCCATCTATCCATCCATCCAACCATCTATCCATCCATCCATCCAATGATTCATCCATCCATCCACCCACCCATCCCTCTTTCTATCTGTCCATCCATCCATTCATCCATCCATCCAACCAACAAGCATCTATTGAGCCCTAGCCATGGGAAAAGCAAAACTGCAAAATCACCCACTGTCTAGCCCCCCAGAATTTCTCATCTAATGACTCAGATAAATAAGCAGCGATGCTACACGCAGGTGATGACAATAAAAGACCAGTGCAGAAAAGTGTCCCATGGGCCGCAAAGGGGGAAATACCACGATGCTTCAGAACATTGAGGCTTTCCAGGGAGGGGATATTGAAAAGGGAGGGGACAAGCAAGGTCATCCCCAAGGTGCGGCTGTGACAAGAGCCCCTGCTCAGGAGGAATTTTCTAATGACCAAGAGGCACCAGCACAGAGAGCGTAGTTTTAAGTGAAAAAAATAGTGAGCTGCATAACATAGAACAAGATATCATTGTTTAATGGTTTTATGTATGCAGAGAAATGTTGCATACAAACACATGGAGGAGTTTGGGGCTGTGGACCGAGAAACCAGAAGGAGCGGGGATGGGTGGAAATGTGGGGGAGCAATCCTTCCATCCTCATTATGCATTGCTGTACAGCATGAATTTTCAATAGTAACATAAATTATTTTTATAATAATTATTAACCATAAAAATGGACATTTAAATTGTAAGTGATTTGTTTCTTTTCATCATCATATTTAATTTCTGGAATTTAAATTAATATCAAAGGAGGGTATGGGGTTTTTATGTTTATGAATTGAGGACATGGGCCAAAAATTATTCATTCTAGAAAGAGTCCCAGCAGCAAGCTGAGTGCTATTAAAGGCCCCAGGGAATGGATCAACGAACCAGGGCTGGGCGGCTGCCTCTATGCGCAGGCAAGGGAGACGCCGCAGCTAGTGCCAGCCAGGAGGAGGAGAAGACCTATGGTGGTCTGGGGTCTGCATGGGAAGATGCGCTTGAGGAAGCACCTAAAGGAGATGAGGCCAGGCACGTAACACCCTTCAAAGCCACGTGGCTGGAGATGAGGCCACCACAGTGGCAAGAGCCAGATCCAGGAAGATTTGGTAGATTTCCAACAGGACAGGAGCTTCTCAGCAGCAGGTGACCTGAGTGGATGTGAGGAGCGGAAGAAAATTCCAAACCTCTGTAGGGAGCCCTGAAGAGAGATGTGGGCTTCACTAACTGCCAAGGCAACGGTGGAGGGTGTGCAGAGGTGGAAGGACCACAGATCTCCCTGGAGGGTAGAGCCAGGATGAACCAGAACAGAAAAAGGGGCGCATGAGGAGTCGGCGTGATGGCCAGCCATGGGGCAGGATGGAGTGACAGAAAGATTAGGGCATGGACATTGCGGGGGTTATCAACCAAGAGATTCAGGAGGGACGTACTAAGTCTGAGATGTCTGTGTGACATCCGAGGGAGTAGAGGGGCCTGAAGTTCAGGGGCAGCCAGGGCCGGAGCCTCACCCTTGAGGCACGTGGATTGTCAAGTAAAGAGCTTCGGTAGAGGCAGCCAGGAAATACTTGGTAGAAAAAAGTAGGTTATAGTGACCGAGGCCCAGGCCACAGCCAGAGGGGCCAGCAAAGAGCAGCTTCACAGAGAAGAGTGGACCAGGTCCAGCGGATGCCTCCGGGGGCCAGGGTGTGTGGACAGAGACTCGTGCCTCGGGGCACTCAGCACAGCTTTTCTGATGAGGGAAGAAAAC
>PVKN010020617.1:0-15867 GCA_004027915.1 Capromys pilorides
ACAATGTCTGACTTTCTAGAAACAACATTCTTCTCAGCAGGGGGGCTTGGCAAAAGTTGCTAACTGGCTGACATCTTGATGACAGAAAAAGGACTGCAAAGCATAATATAGTTGCATGTGTGTAATATATCTAGCTATGAGAGGTTTTCTATCTATCAGAATATCTAATACCAAGAAGGGAAAATAATAAAAATACTAAAGAATTTCAGCTGTATTTAATATTCTCTTCTAAAAAAACAATTTTGTCAAAATATTAAGAGTTGGAACTATTGTTTAATAGGAATGCTATATGCTACATCTTACACTTTATGCTAAAAATATTTCATAGTTTAAAAAAGACCTCAAAATATATTGATTAAAATTTGTAACTTCTGAAAATACTGGGATTTTTTTTGGTCCTTTGCAAGTAAAATAAGGTATAGGAAAAACTGGCTGTTGAAGCCACCATTTTCATCTGTAACCAATTTTTTTTTTTTTAATTTTTAACTTTTTACAAGGTTATAACAGTTAAACTCAAGGACTGGCTTCAATACATCTCATAAATTTGAATGTATACAATCAAGTTGTTACTACTGAATACTTTTACAGTGGGGTTTTTTACAAAATTTTCCTGGAGAAAAAACTGCACGACTGAAAAGCCCCAAGTTATTCAACTGTCAAGTTTTCCAAATACAACAAGAGGCAAACATGCAGCAATACACATAATTCATAATTCACTTGGAAAAACCCCCTTAAGATAAATGTTCCCACTTCAAACTATTTCAAAAGAACTTTACAGAATTTTACAAATTCTGAGACACAAGTGAATGTCTCTTTAAAGACAGATACTAACTAAAATTGTTGAAAGTAGTAAACATTTACAATCAATGGTGTTCAGCACAGAGCCAGAAAATGGCCAAAAAATGTAAAACACCTGGGAAATAAGGGAGAAAAAGATAGACATGAACTGGAGTTAGTGTGCAGAAGAGACAAGACATGACTCAGGAACCAATATAGTTTAACTGGAACAACTGGTACAGAATATAGAGAAATAACATCTCTCTTAATGCTAAACATTAAACAAACAATGGGAAAATACAAGGTATGCATATACTCCTATATTTATTGCATTATATTTATATGATACTACACTTTTCTATTTAGGTATGCATCCTACATTAAATTGAAAGGTCCTGGAGGGCAAGAACTCTAACTCTTGGAATGTCTGTCTAAACCAGGCTGGCCTTCAACTTCTGGTGTTCCTCCTGGTTTAGCCTCCGAAGTGCTGAGATCATGGATATGCAGTGCCATACCCAACCATCGTCCTCCCTTTGGCCTGAAACAATCTTCTTCTTTAAAAGATGAGAAATCGCTTTGAGGTAAGAGCCTTACACTATCCTCTCCTTCCCTGAGTCTTGCCCCTACTTTTACTAGCAGGAAGTAGTTATCTCTTACTGTAGATGTGATATGGTTATTCACTAAAGGCTTTCCAAGGGGTAGGTACAACATGACACAGTTGCAGTGGGAAGTTTTAGTGCTTAGCAAAACCTTGTCTCAAAAAAAAAAGAGAAGATAATAAAAGTAAATAAACAGTGGGAAAATATAAAGTATGCATACATTCTTATTTATTGCATTATATTTACCATATGACACTAAACTTTTCTATTTAGGTATGCATCCTACATTAAATTGAAAGCAAGGAGGGCAAGAACTCTGTATTTATTCATTTTTATGTCCCCAGAACTTAACACAATGCTTGACATACAGTAACTATTTGATGCATGTTGCTGAATGAAGAGTGAACAAAGATTATGATGAAAAAAAGTCAAAAATCTGATTAAGTCAAGGAGAATAAGTGCAAGGATGACACCACACAGGAAAATTCCAGTGAAAGTCTCAAATCAATGGGCTAGGAATGTGACTCAGTAATAAAGGATTCGCTTACCATGCAGTGGGTTCACTTTCTAGCACTAAAAGCACAGAAGTCAAATCAGACCACGACTTACTTTGTACTATTTTAAATTAAAAGAAGCCTTAAGATCTAAAAATACAATGTCTCATTTTTGTTCAATTAAATAAGTTTAGATTTCCTTTGTGCTTCTGTTTTTGTTTTTTTGGCCAATTTTATTCACCTGTTTGGAAGTTATAGGGTCTCAAACTCAGGCTTTCACCAAGAGCTTGAAACTGGTGATGACACTGTCCATGAAAAGGAAAAAAAAAAAAAAATCAAAGAGCAATTGTCAGTGCCTCTTTTATTACAGGGCTATGAAATTGTGATGTGCTAAAGTATGCAAGGACCTCAGGAACCACTGAGGGAAAGATTTAGAGAAGCAAAACAGGCAAAGCAATTCGCGTACTTCTACCAGTGGAGTTAGGAACTAGAAAACAATGGGCTTCCAGGAAACATTTACCTTGAAGAAACTGCAATTACTAAATTTTACAACAATTTCTTACACTATTTTGTTCCATCTTTCATTTCACTTGAAATAGATGAAAGCGTTCACCACAAGAAAAAAAAAATACACAGGTCTCAGTTGGATGTGAAGGTATATGCTTTTTATTCTATTGCTGAGGCAAGAAGACAGCCTCAAATTGAAGACTAGCCTGGCTACACACCGCGTTCAAAGCCAGCCTGAACTACAAACTGAGACTCTGTCTCAACAAAACAAAATAACAACAAAATTACAGGTCTCACGAAGTAGTATAACTAAATGAAAAGAAAAAACGGGTTCCAGAGCGTGAGCCTCACCATATTTCCTAGACATGTGCCTCACCTGTGTTCATCTAGTAAGAGCAAAGGTGAATGAAATACATTCAGCTTCACATAGTCTAAGACTAAGTGTAAACGTGCAACTACAAATATTTACTTCCTCTGAACACAGTTGTAGGATCACAAAGCACATCAAAATGGGGCACTTTCTAGTCTTTATAATCAAGAAATTTAAACTATGAAACAGGTGGCTCACTGCTAAAATATACAGTATTTTGCATGACCTGGCCAATTTTCAGCCACACTTTTCTTCATCCTAAACCCGAAAACGTCTGCCCAGGTATTTGTTAACTACTGCTACAAAAATGTTTTCCTGGACAGCTTGGCTCATACCTATCTTAATGCCCAAAGTAAGTTCTTATATCGCGTTCATCTTTTCCTCGTTCTGTAATCATCAAAAGATCACTGCCATGAGATCAATTAATATTTTGCCCCAACAAATGAGAGCAGTTCTGGACTGGTGTGAGAGGCTAAAGCTTTCCTGTTCGTCTTGTTAAGACAGAACCTCTCACGGCATCCTCACGAGCGTAGTTACCTCCTGAAGCTCCACTATCAAGACAAAGTCTCTAGTTTTGGGTCGCTATGAACAGCAAGGTCTCCCCACTGCTGCATCATCTTCAAGGGGGGAGCGAAATTAAGCAGCTCCGCAGGGAGCAGAAAGTTTCTACCACCAACTCCGCAGTCAGCCTACAGCGAAACCCAGTTCTTCCTACTCCCGTGCTCGGCGAAGGGAACGGCCCTGGTCAAGGTCCCCAGTTTCAGGCGAACAGGAGGAGGTGCGCCCCACGATCCCAGCGACACATGGAGGTCGCGGGGCAGAAAATCCCGACGTTCAGGCGGCGGCACCGCCCCTGCCCTCCCTACTTCCCAGTCTCCAGAGTCGCCACCGCCCACTTTCTTGCTGGACACACAGGAGCCCCGGGCCGGAAAAGGCACTCACCCACATCCTGCTCGAAAGGATTGGCGGTGAACAGGGGCATCTCGCCGACGCCCGAGCCCCAGTCGCTGCGGTCTGGCCGAGGGTCCACAGCTGCTCCCCGCCGCGTCTTCCTAGACAGCTCGGTTCTGGCCGCTGCCTCGGCACTTCCGCCACCACGCCCGCCCTGCTCCTGCCTGACAGGCAGGCTCCCAGTCCGCCCTCTGCTCCCCACGCTCCGCCCTTAAGTCCCTCCTGGAAGAGTTCCTACTGGTCTTCAGTATTTCCACAGCGCACTTGTCGCAAGAGGAAACAGGAGTCCCAACACAGACCTTCGTACAGATCAGGCGTCCGCCGAGGCCACCGTTCTATCTTTAGGACCCCCGGCCGGCCTCGGATCCGGGGACCTTCAAGACCGGAAGTTCTCCCTCCTAGAACTGCGAGACGCTGGAGACCCGGAAGCTGTAGTGATGAAGATGAGGCGGTAGAGGGCGCGGTCCCCTAGGATTTCCTTGAGGGGTGACTGTACTTCTTCCTGGGCTTGTAGGTTTCCCCTGGGGTGGCCTTGGGCCAACTGTTGCGTTCGCCCCACAGTCTCGTTCCCCAAGAAATAGCTTTGAGAATGTCTGAATGATCTGGCTGTACTCTCCGGCAAAATGTCACGCCCCTAGACGCCAAAGACAAATAACCACCAGCGCTCTAGAAAGATGCAATACTATTTGTTTCTGTCCTGTCATTCATGAAAGCCCTGCTTGGCCCTGGGACTGCAAAGACAAAGTCCACTTCTGCCTTCGACTTGCTGAGGTTTTATAGAGTCAGAGCCTAACAAAGGACGATTCCGGTATCAGCAAGTCATGAGGTCTTGTAGTAGCTGGCCAGATACTTAAATGAATGTAAAAATGCAAGCTCCCTTCCCACCCACACGTGCCCCATCTCTCTTAACTCTTCCTCTTTGTTTTTAATAGCGTTTATCATTTCCTAAGATTATTAGATTGCTCATTAAAACATAAATTCCATTATGAATTTTGTTTAATGCTGTATCCCTAGAGCCTAAAATAGTGTCTGGCAATAATAGGTGCTGACCGTTCATAACTAAGATAGGGAACGAGCCTAAGTGCCCATCAACACACGAATGGATAAAGTGAGTGCGGTGTACATGTACTTTGGAATATCATTTGGCTGCGAAAAACAGAATTGTGTCATTTGCAAGAAAATAAATGGAACTGAAGAACATCAAGAGAAATAAACCGGATTCAAATGACAAGAATTGCATGTTTTACGTAATGTGGATCTTATTTACTCTTTCAGATTCTCACGCTAGGGAAACAATACTATGTTTATATGCATCTGGTTTATTTCACTTATAAGTGTAGTCTTGGGTTGCAGCCATTTATCTAGAAACAACTCGCATGTTTATCCTTCCTTATAGATGAGCACTACTCCATTATATTAAAAGACCACATCTTTTTTATCCATTCCTCAGTTGATGAGCAGTTGAGTTGTTTCTAAGATCTAGCTATTACAAATTAAGCTCCTATAAACATGGGTGTATGTAAATAACTGCTGTGTTTTTAATTCTCCTGAGAAGATACTCAGGAGAGGAATCGCTGAATTGAATGGGACCTCAATCCTTTTTTTTGTTTTTTGTTTTTTTTGGAAGAATCTCCATACTGATTTCCACAGTGATTGTACCAGTCTACACTCCCACCAACAGTGGAGAAGGATTTTTTTTTTCTCCAGCAGCCCCTCCAGAATTTGTTATTGCTTGATTTCTTTATAAAGCCACTCTTTCCATGGTGAGATGGAATTTTAGTGTTGTTTTAATTTGCATCTCCCAAAGGACCAATGATATTGAACATTTTTTCATATATTTATTTGCTTTTTGTATTTCTTCATCTAAGAAATGTTATTGTTTATTCATCTCAGATGACCATTTCCGGATTGGGTCTTTAAATTTGGGAGGTCTGATTTTTTTTTTTTTTCCGAAACTGGGGATTGAACTCAAGCCCTTGCACTTACCAGTTAAGTGCTTATTCTACTGAGCTATCTCCACATCCCTGATTTTGTTTGAGTTTTTATACTTTCTCAATAATAATTCTTTGTCTGAGTCACAGCAGGCACTTTTTTCCCACACTGTGGGTTGCCTTTTCACTGCATTGGTAGTTTCTCTTGCTGTGCAAAAGCTTTTTAATAAGATGAGATCCCAGTTGTTTTAGTCATAGTTTCTGTATAATTGAGGTTTTATTCATAAAGCCTTTGCCTACACCAGTGTCTTCTAGAACTTTACGTATTCTATCTTCCAGCATAGTATTTCTGCCTTAATATGTAGATCTTTGATCCATTTCAGATTCAGTTTATACATGGAGAAAAATATAGGTCCAATTTTAATTTTCAGCATATTCAGAGTCAGTTTTTCCAGCACCATTTCTTAAACAGCTTGTCCTTCCAGTGAATGTGTTTGGCACCTTTGCAAAGACAAGGTGGATAAGTAGGTCTGGCATTGTTTCCACATCTTCCAGTCTGTTCCATTGATAATTTTGTCTAGTTTTTTTGTTTTGCCATTATCAGGCTGTTCTTAGCAGTGTAGCTTTATAGTATAATTTCAAGTCAGAAATGGTGATACCACCTGCCTTGCTTTTGTTGTCCAGAATTGCCTTTGTTATTCTAGTCTCTTCTGGTTTCAAACAAATTTTAAGATTTTTTCTATAATTCTGTGAGATATGCTGTTGGAATTTTGATTAGAATTGCATTAAATCTGTGTAACAGCTCGGAAATCTGTCCATTTTCACTATATTGGTTCTTCCTACTCAAGAGCGAGGGATATCATTTCATTTCCTAATATATGCTTCAAGCTCCTTTTTAAGAGTACTGTAGTTTTTAATGCAGAGGTCATTGACATCCTTTATTATGTTGATTACTATGTACTTCATTTTTTTGGTTGCTAATGTGAAAGGTGTTGCTTCCCTAATTTTTCTCTCAGTGAATTTGTTATTTGTATTCAGAAAGCTTATTGATTTTGGAGTATTGATTTGGTGTCCAGCTACACTACTGAATTTATTTATTAATCCTATCAGTATTTTTGGTGGAGTTTTTGAGGTCTTCTATGTAGAGTATTATGTCATATGCAAAAAAGGTAATTTAACTTCTTCCTTTCCTACCATTATTCCATTTATTTCTTTCTCATGTCTAATTGTTCTGGCTAAAGTTTCCAGAACTATGTTGAATAAGAGTGGAGACGAGGGGCATTGTTGCTGTGTTCCTAATTTTAGAGTATGATATTGGCTGTTGGTTTGTCATAGATAGCTTTTTTTTAGATTGAGATAAAGACCATCTATTTTAATTTTACATGGTTTCATCATGAATAGGTGCTGGAATTTGTCAAAAGCTTTTTCTATACTCATTGAGATGGTCATGATTTTTTCATTGGCTCTATTACTATAGTGTATTGCATTTGTCTTATCAGGAAGAACAGCTTTTTTGAGCAATGATGTCACTTTTGGCTATACTGGTACCAATAAGAATAACACAAAATAGCCTAGAACATGACACCTGAAGTAACCGTTAATTTGCCACCTTTCTCTGCCATCTAAACTAGATCTACGATTATATAACAAAATCTAAAACAAACTATAAAATTGTATGAAGTATATAAGTCCTTAATACGTCAGTTTGGCCCTCAGAGGTTAAAATTTGAAATGGGTTAGAGAGAATATAGAGAAGTGGAAGAAGAGAAAGAGAGTAGAGGCTGGAGAGGACAAAGGGTGATCATACTAACTCAGCGAAACATTCAAAAAGCTGGAGGGAAGGAAAGAAGAGCTAAAAAGAACAGACCAAGACCACAACCACAAGGAGGCTAGACAGTACATTCACCCTCATGTAAAAACAATTTCAAACAATAAAGAAAAAAAAATACAAAAACAAAAAACAAACAAAAAATCTTTTAAAACAAAAGCGAGAAAGAGGTTAAAAAAAAAAGCCCACTTCCAGGTTTGTCTCTGCTGTCACTGATAGACAACGCATGGAGACAGAGTCCACGTTGATTTATTCCAGCCAGACAGCAGTAGTTTCTTGTCAAAGTGGCATATAGTATCAGTCAGCCTGCCCCTCCTGGCGCCTGCAGCCCTCAGTTCACCTTCTGTGGGCCTGAACCCAGCTGGGAGCTGCTAGATGGAGTTCACAATGGCTCTGAGTTCTGAGCTCAGCCAGGCCCTCTCCAAAATGATTCCTGGCCAATCATTCTCTTGCATGGGATGACCAAGCCCTCAGCACTCACCACCAACTAGTGCAGTCCTTCATGTCTGCTGTTGCTGTCCACTCCTGCATCTCTGTATGGTGGCTGTTGGGGTCACTAGCACTCACCATGTGTATTTAGATCGGAACTACTACGCTTACCCAGTGTGTCTAATCTCAGGGGAAGGTGCCATCCCGTTCCTCCTTCTTCACTGAAGGTCCTCACTTCACTCTCGCTGTGGGCTTCAGTTCATGCCTGTTCCTTCCTGTGTCCAAGGGACTCACTTTCCTCCTTCTTGTCTTCCCTGCATTGCTGTATTCCAGCATCTGGATGGCAACATTCAGGGAGAAGTCTCTTTCTCTGCTGCTTACCACTCTGCCATTTGGTGACTCCTCAATGATTTTTAAATTTTGAGAATTACTTCGGCATTTTAAATAAGTTGAAATCATTTTTAACTTCTAGAACGAAGAGTTGCTGATTAAAGTACCCTTACACATAGGATAATTCCAAACAGTGGATGAATTTGGTACTATACAGTTATCTGTATGAATGAGAAAGAAATATTTGCAGGTGAAAGGGTGGTTCCCAAAAAACACTGAATCTAGGCTAAGTTATATTTGGAGATGTTCTAGATAGATTAGTCTAGTTTTAAGGCTCACTATTGGAATGTAAAACAAGATAAGCTAGAGATTAAAGAGGAGACAAAGAGAACCTTAAAGGCAAGCAAAGAAAATTTAATTTTGGCATATAAGGCATAAAAGATATTTTGGCATAATAGTATAGTAAGGAGTTCTTGAAATGTAATCAGTATGAATTATGCATGAGAATAAGCAGATTCAGACAGTCCAAGAGACTACTGTATCAGTTGACTATAAGAGAGGTGTTGTATTAAAGGCAAAAGGTTAAAGATTAGCCTTTGGAAAACGTGTACATTTTACAAAGACTCTTAGGCCTTCATTTTAATTTTGAATATCTATAAATATCTAGACATATAGGGCTAGGGAGATAGCTTGGTGGTCCAAGTGACTGGCAAGCACAAGGATGTGGGTTTGATCCCCAGTACTGCATACCATGCAGGCACCAGAACCCCAGGTGTACCACGCCAGCCACCAAAACCAGGAGTGGTTGCACATACCTGTAATCACAGCACTGAAGAGGCTGAGACAGGAGGATCACTAAGAGTCTGAACTGTATGGCAAGACCCTGTACCAATTAATTAATTAATTAATTTTTAAAAGCTTAATATCTAGAGATATTTGCCTTTTTGTGTGTGTATTCAGCCTTTTCATGAGTTCTTCTAATGAACAAAAATTTTAAAAAGTTACTAGGATTCAGGCTGTGTTAAAAACCAGAGGTCACATTGTTTACTGTTGCTTCACCGAATGAAGTGATCAAGTAGTTAAAAGATAACTCAGCAGCAGGCACAATCTCTGGTGTAGAAAGAAATACAATCTTTCTATTTTTTCTAATACAATCACTTTTAGAGCTTCTTCCTTTATAGAAAATAATTACATCAACTTCAACTGAATCAGTTGCTTTATGTTTTTCTTGTTCATATGGGTTTATACTCAACAAATCTGTGATATCATTGCCTGAGAGCACCTTCCCTGTACACGTAGTGCACTGATGGACATAACTGTGTAGCCACAGATATGTTCTGATTCTGCCAGTACACATTTCATGAATATTTCCTTTTATTACAAAATAAGGGCATTATTTTTCTCCAGGTAGGCCACAGTGAAGCATACTCTAGTTTTCAGAAGAAGATTGAGCAAATCTTTCTCCTTCCTCCAAAAAAGTGGAGGACAAATTTTGGAAGACATACCCTTCACTGAGATTTCTGCATATTTTCCATTGAAAGGAAGGTCACTATCCTCTAGCCAGGGTGAATATCTCTCTTCTGTTGGTCTGGAGCATAATATCTGCTCAGAGTTCTCAAAGGTATGCATACAGCTAGCCTGACCTTCGGTCTTAAGGTTTCATGCCTTCCTCATTGAACCCTGACTGTAGTGTAGGAGACACTGTTTTTTTGGGGGGTGGTATTTTTAGTAAGGGTCTACAGGGTCTACAGGGTCTTACTACACAGATTGGACTCATAGTGATCTTCCTGTGTTCAGCCTTCCAAAGAGCTGGGATTATAGACCAGCACCACCACAACCAGTCTCAATCACCATCTCAGCATGCACGCTGGGGATCAAACCCCTGCTGGCCACTGTGTCTGCATAAGCAGGCGCTTTAATTTGCTGAGCTCTTTGCACCCCCACCCTCAGCTTTCTTTTATTATCAGTTTTAACTGAGTAATTAAAACCTTTTAGCTTCTGGTGCTCTCACAATCAGATCCTGAGTCTGATTTTTTTAATTACTACAATTGGTCCTCTTTGATTGCAGTAAGTTCTCCCCAACCCTTCTTGATGAGTGGTATATGACTTTTTAAAATGAATTTCCAAAGTTTTTGATTTGAGTATTATTTTTTAGTGAATTCTTTATTTTCGAATAGTTTTAGGCTTACAAGAAAACTAATATATGGTAGACTTCTTATTTATCTCTCAGCCAGTTTCTTCCATCATGATTGAGATTTTTTTAAATCTGTGTATCAGTTTTGGAAATATGGCAATGTTCACTACATTGCTTCTTCTATTCAGGAATAAGGGATATCTTTCCATTTTCTGATGTCCAGTTCCATCTTTCTTGTTTTTCCAGAGTGCTGTACTTTTGGATGTAAAGGTCTTCCATTTCCTTTGGTTAAGTTAATTTCTTGGTGCTGTTATGAAAGGTTTTATTTCCCTAATTTCTTTCTTGGTGAGTTTATTGTTGGTGTATAGGAGCATGATTGATTTTTTTGTGTTCACACTGAATCCTGCTAGGTTTCTAAATTTGGTTATTATTTCTGGGATTCAGTGGAATTTTTGGTCTTCTGTGTAAAGGTTTGTGATAATGATAATTTGACTTCTTCCATATATATATCCTGATTGCTCTGGCTAATGTTTTGAGAACTATATTGAACATGAGTACTGGTAGCAGGCATCCTTGTCTTCTTGATTTTGCAGGAAAAGCTCTCAGCTCCTTTGCATATAATATGATATTGGCTATTTGTCATAATTGGCACTTATCAGATTGAGATACAGTCTTGTGTCTACATAGCCTGAACACAAGAAAGGAAAGGAAAGAGGCTTGCTCCCTGTCACTATTCCTCCCTTTTTGTTCCTACTGTTTTACTATCGACCGTCACCATGAACTGCTACTCTCTGCCATGTGCTACTCTTCCCTAGAGCCAGCTGGTTATGGACTGAAACCTCCACAAACTGTGAGATAAATAAATCATTTCTTCCCTAATTTTGGGTGTCAGGTATTTTGTCCCAACAATGACAGAAAAGTAACCGAGATGGAATTTGGTACCAGAGAAGTAGGGTCATTGCTGTGACTATACCTGACCATATGATTCAAGAGCCTTTGGGAATGGCTTGTAGAAAGAGATAAGAAAGGTTCAGAGATGTCACTTGATGTTATCTGAAAGCATAGAGCTGGAATGTCTTAAGCTGTTCTGTATGGGAGATTCTGATAAGAGCTTAGAAAACCAGAATAGATATCCTTCTAGTAAAGATCAAGTTCAAGAGGTTTCTGCTTAGAATAAGGACTACATTGGTTGTTAGACTCCACTTGATTTGTGTTATTGCTTGGCAGAAAGTTTGTCTGAATTTTGCTGGTGTCCAGAGATTTTTCATGAGACTGAGATTAAGTGTGGCAGACTGATTAACGTAGCAAAAAAAATTTGAAGACAATCAAATGTTGAGGAGCTTCACGGCTATTGTTTGGGGCTTTTAGTCAAGACTTATTTTGAGAATCAAGAGCAAAGAACTTGGCAGGAAGATTTAAAATGTTGTGAGTTTGGCCCGAAAGGAAGCTCCAATAAATCTGTGGACTGCAAAGATAGAGCTAAGAAGATCTCCATGGCTGAGAAGGAACAGGAGAATTGAAAAGATGACTTGAGGGGGATGGGGAGATAGCTCAGTAGAATAAGTGCTTGCCTGGCAAGCATAAGGGCCTGAGTTCAATCCCCAGTTCTGAAAAAAAAATATGGCCTGAGGACATCACAAGAAGCAACAAATCTCCACACTTTATAGCATCAAAATTGTATAAGTGAAAGACTTTACTTTGAGCAGAAAGCCACAGAGTGTCATGCCTCAGAATGATGGTGGTGAATGTGGTGGTTCCATAATGGTGGCATTTTAGAGAATTTGTTCCTCAGAATCAGAGTGTTCATCAATCCAGGCACTCAACCCCTATAGCCAAGAGACAAGAAAACCTGACTACTGCTCCAGCTCCAGCAGACTTTGACATCATTGATGTGGCCTTGGTTTTAGGTGCATGTAGAATACAAGAGTTCTGTGATTAAGGCTTCCACCTGGATTTCAGAAGTCCCAGAAGGCAGTGTGCCCCTGACAGGATAGGATGTGAGTCCATAAGTGTGAAGCAAAATATGCCAGGGAGAGCCGGGGAGATAGCTCAGTGGCATAAGAGCCTGTCTGGCAAGCACAAGATCCCAAGTTTGATACTCATGTCTCAGTTACTTTTCTCTCATTTTCTGGGGCAAAATACCCAACACTCAAAATTAAACAAGGAAACATTTATTTATCTCACAGTTAGTGAAAGTTTCAGTCCATAGTCTGCTATCTCCAAGGCAGATTGACACATGGCAGAGGGCAGCTGTTCATGACAGTGGGAAATAGCAAAAAATCAAGAGCAAAAGGGAGGAGTAGCAGCAACAGAGAGAAAGTCTGTCTTCCTACATGTTGCATTCAGGCTATTTTTCTCAGGCTAGGGTTTAACACTTAAACCCATAGTCCTAGCACCACTTTACACCCATAGTCCCAGCACTGGATCATGAGTTAATCACAAAATCTAGAAGTCTTCCCCAAAGCTCTTGAGGTTCTGAGGGACAACCAGACACAAACCACAACACCCAGGTACTGAAAAAAAAACTGCAGTGGAGACCCCAGAAGCTTGGAAAAGCCACATGAATCATCTAATAAAAGCTGCAAGGGAGTGAAGCCAGCCTAAGAAAGAAGCCATGGGAGCTACCACCAAGAGTGCCATAAAGGTGGAGCCACAGGGAACTCACAGTTTGCCATATATAGCCTTGGCTGTTGAATGTGGAATAACAGGACTTAATGTTTGCCCTCTGGATTTGGACTTGCTTTGGAATGCTTTATATCCCCTTGTTTGTATCTTTTGGAATGGTAATGTTTTTCTTCTGCCATTGAATGGTGTAACTGTTTAATTTTTCATTTGTACAGGGGCTCACAATTAAGAGTTTGCCAGTTAAGAGATCTTGGAGGAGGGGCTGGGGAGATAGCTCCATCGCACAAGTGCCTGTCTGGCAAGTGCAAGGTCGTGAGTTTGAAACCTAGTCCTGCCAAAAAAAAAAAGAGAGAGAGAGAGAGAGAGAGAGAGAGATCTTGGAGGAGATTTGGGACTGGGACTTTTCAGCAGTGCTGTATCTGTTACTTTTTGGCAACTCTTAAGGATGGACTAAAATGCCTTTTTTGGGCCACAGAGATAGCTCAGCGGTCTAAGTGCCTGCTTAGTGTAAGAACTGGTATTTGATCCCTGTTACCACATGCCATGCTGGCCCCACTCCTGAGCATGCTAAGCCACCACCAGATATATTCTTTACTATAGTTGTTACTTCTGCCATTTATACTTTCAATATAATTTTTAATCTCCTGGATTTCTTTTAACCTTTTCATAGACTCAAGTTCTTTTCTAAACTGGTTCTTAATATTCTGTATCATGTTGGTTAGTTCAGTCTGCCTTTTATTAGTGTTTTTGGTAAGGTCTCTGGTCATTTTCTTTTATTATTTTCCCTATTATTATATCTTCTGTGACCCACTAAACATTTCATTGATCTGTTTTTTAATCTTCTCTGTTATCCTTTTGAATAATTCAGCTGTGTAGCTTTTGCTTTCTCCCCTTTAGTGCCCTCTGGAATAGTGCTGAGGAGTTGGGAGTTTGGGGATGGATTTTGCTGTCTTGCTTTTCATATTTCTGTTGTTTGTTTTGTTTTGTGCTTAGGTTTGCAGGTGCATATGGTAGAAAGATTTTGTTGCTAGATCTCTAGTCTGCTTTTCAGTGATGCACTCTGGGTATGGCTAAGATAGCCCTTTACCTGTGTTCCAAGAACAATGTACCTTTGTTAATTCGAGAGAGGAGGGTGAGTGAAATTGGCCTAATACCCAGTTTTCCAGGAATTGACAACAGTATTTTTAATGTCACAAATGTAATCTACATATTGGCATACAGATAAAACCCATTGATACCAACAACTATGGGACTCTAGCAGTATCAAGCAAATCAGAAATAGCGATCTCTTCCAAGCCAAACTGGATATTAACATGTATAACAATGAATAATGTGCCACCCTTAACCATAGAAAATAAATTTAAGTTACAGGTAAACACTAAGACAACCCAGATAATGACATAAAGGAAATATATGCTAAATGCAATAGTATATTTCCACTAATTATAGAGAATTAAACAGTACTAACATAGATAACTATTCAAAGATAATAAAGCTTAGTGATTATATGTTTAAAGATATAAAGATTGAAAATGGGAAAATGCAAGAAAATGTTGATGAATTAAACAATAGGAGATGAGAAGAAGGGAGACAGAGGATCCTGTTAAGGAATACACAGTTATTTCTAGAATTAAAGTAAGTGAAAAGATAAGTAGGAGATAAAAGAAAGAGGAAGACAAAAATATGGTCTTTTTTTTTTTATGGCCACCTCAGCTTGCCCTTGGGGTGGGGCTGGCTCAGCATCTGGTACCAGGGATCGAATCGTGGTCCTTGTGGTTGCCTAAGCTTTCCTAAGCAGGCACTTTAGATCACTGAGCCATCCTGCTGGACCAAAGACAAGGATTTTTTTTTTTTTTTTTTTTTTTTTTTTGGTACCAGGGATTGAACTCAGGACCTTGTACTAGCCAGACAGACACTTATGCTGCTGAACTATCTCCCCAGCCCACGGGAGACAAAAATATAGACAATAAAAATAACAAGTGAGAAAAGTAAAGGGAAAAAATATAGAGAAAACTGGGATAAAAGACAGGAAAATTCCCTGAGTGCCAATAAATAATATCTCTCCCTTTTCTTTGGAGACAGGGTCTTGCTATGTAGTGCAGGCTGGCCTCAAACTTGAGGTAGTTCTCCTGCCTCAGCCTCTCAAAGGGGGCATGGCCTCTTTCCTGCTCACCTGATCTCTTTTGCTTCCTGATGCCAGGCCAGGAACTATTCCACCATGACCCTCTGCCTTGGAGCCAACTGACCATGAACCAAAGCTTTAACAAACTGTGAGCTAAAATTAACCTCTCCTGCTTAGAATTGTGGATGTTGAGTATTTCGTCTCAAATGCAGAAAGCAGTAACTAAGATCCTTTCTATAACCAGACACTGCAAGATTTTGATACCTAGACTTCTCCACCAGGAGACTCCAGCAATCTGTCAGTTACATTCCAGGTTTTCCCACTCCAGCTACTGGATCTTAAGAAGTTTTTATTTGTGAATTTTCTCCAGTAATTTGTGATTCTCTAGATCTTCCTGTCTGTCTCTCCAGTTTCAGGGGCAGTCCTGGGACCTCAGTTATCTAATGGATGTAGAAGAAGTGGTGACAATTAATTTGGCTTATTTTTTTGTGTGAATGGGAGCAATAATTACTGAGCTACTGGTCAGAAACTAGAAGTCAGCGCTCCTTTTCTATCCAAATGCTCAAGGTTTCAGACTAACATACTTGCAGCATGAAAACAAAACCTTTCTTCTTCTTTGGAACTGTTTCTGTGCCCCGCTGCCGGGTGCCTTCAAGGTGAAGCCCCAGTGGATGAGATTAGTGCCTTTATAGGAAGAGACTGGAGGCTGGCATGATGCTGCACGCCTGTAATCTCAGCACTAGGAAGGCTGAGATTACAGGCGTGCAGCA
>PVKN010020619.1:0-15864 GCA_004027915.1 Capromys pilorides
AGTATCTTTCTAGGCCAATATACATTGTACTTTTGACCCATTGGATCATTTTACAGGACATTTCGTCAGTATTAATTGTTCACTTAAAAAATAGTTCCTGTTACCTAAAAAGAGGCAAAATTTTAATGTAGCAGTAATCTTTTTCTATAGTTTAAACTTCCGTGTAGTAATTTTCAGGAAGTTGAGCAGGAGCTGTTTTTATTTTGATTTTCTGATACTGATGAAGATGTTGACTCTTAGTGTAATATTCTCATCCTAATACTGTGATTGGAGATTTTTTTCCCTGTTCTCCCCCTCCCCCACAGTATGTAGCTGCATCTCCAAATCATTTTTAAATTTTGAGATACTATAAAGCTTAGTTCAATTGTCCAGGCTAGATTCCTGCCTCGGCCTCTCAGAGTGCCAGGATTATAGACATGTGCCACCACGCCCAGCTTCTGTTAGCTTCTAATGTTATTGGACTGTTGGGTTGGTAATTTATATCACTTTAAACAATTCTCATTTGAAATATGGTACTATTTAATTGCATTAAAATACCCAGTATCTTTACAAAGCACACTTCTTGCCCTTTAAGAACAGCTAAACTTCTATAACCCACAAGTGACTCATTGACTTGCACAGTTCTTTCGTGGATAGGGGAGATTTATATTGTTTTTGCTACCGAGGACTGAACCTAGGGCTTCCAGCTTGCTAGGCAAGCATTCTACCACTGACCCAACCCCCCCACCCCCAAGTTGCTAAGAGATTATTTCCATTTGTATGGAGCTAGGAGTTGAGGTTGAAGTCATCACTGCAGGCATCTGAGTCCTTTTTAGTCAGTTAAAAAGTTTTTAAAATTTAAGAGATCTGTGTATTGCGACAACCATTGTCTTGCACTAATGGTGTGAATATAAAGGATGAGAAAATAGAGACTTAGTTTTTCTTGGAATGTGACTTGATACAACTCAGCATGACCTTTGGAAGTGCAGTATTTATTTTAGGAGCCTGGAATTAGTTTAGTACAGTAGGAAGGGCTTTCAGTGGACTCTGGCAGCCTGGTTTGGGGAACTGGCCCTGCTACTTATTAGCTGATTTTGTCATAAAAATTTTAGATTGTCAAGTTTTTCATTTGTAAAATTAAGGTAATGCTTTTTTTTCCGCTAGCATTATTGTGAAGAGGAAATGGGAATTTATGTTTAGCAAAAGTATTTGATTCTTGTTTCGCTCCTTTCCCTTTGCTTCTTCCTTAAGCTGCCATGTATCTGGGCACTAGTAAATATAGTGTTGCTTAGAGGCTCCTGTAGGAAACTTTCTGACTTCAGCTGTCTTTATCTTTTTACTTTTTTGAAGGTTGTGAGGCAGTGATAGTGAGCCTTGTAGAGCTCTCAGTGATAACGGACAGCCTGCTGTAGCATGAGTGGCATAGGTTTGCCAGCACTATTATAGTCTCTGGCTTACACTTGCTTTTATTTACTTTACTAGTTTATTTCACAAAATTGACTTCTGAAAATTTGTGTGGAGGTCAGAAAACATTATTTGCTCAAGTCACAATATTGTATCTTGGCTGGGGAAGATAGCTTGGCAGTCTCAAGTGCCTGCCTGGCAAGCACAAAGTCAAATTTGATCCCCAGCACCACATGCCACGCTGGCCCTGTCCCTAGATGTGCTGTGCTGGCCTCTGAAACCAGCTTGGTGGCACACACCTGTAATCCCAGCACAAGGGAGGGCGAGACAGGAGGATCAGTACAACTCCGAGCTGTATAGTGAGAATCTGTAGCAAATACTTTAAAACAAACAAACAAAAGGCCAAGTGGAAAGGAAGACTAAATTGCCTTTGCACTGTTTCTATGAAATTAGTCTTAGGTAATAGTTACAAAGATGTTAAGAAAGGTAAGAGTGGAAGGATCTCAGGTTAGTAAAAGTTAGTATTGTGTAAGTGTGTAGGTGGTTTCAAAATTTTTAAGGAAACTTATCTAGGGTTGTTTTGCTTCTTAAGTAAGTATATAGAGAAAAATTAAGATTTATTTCTAAAATCCTTTCTGAAAACTCCATAGTGCTCAGGTACCTAAGAAGGGGCTCAGATGTTTATGAATGAATTTTTTCAAATTACTCTCATGTTAATACAACCACAGTGTTGTTAAAATTATTTACTGTAGCATGAGATGTACTTCCTGACACTTTTATTAAATACCAAACCCTAATTCATCTCTTTAGTTTGTGTGCATCTCTCCGCTCTAGCTGCGCTGGACCACTCGTCTTCCTGCACCATGGCATGCACTTCCAAGACTGCTTGCTCTGCTGTCTCTGCTTGGAATGCGCTTCCCCCTCCCTTCACCTGATGAGCTCCTCCTCCTCCTGGTGGCAGCCCCGCTCCATTGTCTTCATCTCTGGGAATCCTGCCCTGCATTCTCCAGGCAGAACTAGTTCCTTCTTGCTTCCCTGGCGCTTTGCTGTTGTATTTGTGACTGCTTGCTGTAGCTAGACTGTGAGCTCCGTGAGGGCAGGGACCAAGCTTTTTTTGTTTTTGTGTTTTTATATGTAGTCCAAAGCCTAGCCACATGGTAGGTACTTAATAAATGTTGCTTGGTGTTTAGTTTATTTAATATCAGCATCATTGTTTAAGTTCATAGAGATAATAAATGTTTACTAAATAAACTAATATATAATACATTCTTTTGGAAGTGGCTTTCATTTTCATTTTTTGCCCTGAAACTTTCTATGTGAATTTTTTGGGATTGTGGTCTTATTTTTGTATCTGATTTTATTTTAATTAAAATACTCCACAGAGTGGAGTTTTGTATATTTAAAAAGAAACTCTTCTGGAGTAACACCAACCTTATATACTGTTATGAAACAAAATATATTTATGGCCTAACTAAATTATGTCTTTTTATATTAGTACAGTATAAAGGAAACTGGGCTATTTAAAGTGAGTACTGGAAATCTGAGGTATTGCTTTCTTACATAAGCATGGGCAACACTGTTTTTCAGGTTTCTTTTTTTCCCTTTCAGTATGTTCTTTTTAGTTGTAGGCAACAAAATAAACTTTGACGTGGGCTAAATTGTAGCTTATATTAACTGATTATAAGCTGTGATCTTAATATGTCTTCCATCTCAAAGGTGAGTTTATTGGTGATTATTTTAGGATGTGATTACAAAGATACTGTTTGAAGATTTTTACAGAGTGGTTTTTAATGGATGAGTGGATAGGGTACAGTGGGCCTTTTTGATTAATATCTACTGCTGTTTTTCAGTATGTATTTCTACTTGTCTTAAACTCAACCTGCAAGTTGATTTCTTTAATTGAATTTCATTATGTTTTATTGAATTTATTGGCACTGGTATAATTATTTTAACTCCCATCTTTCCAGCTGACAAAGTTGTAGGATTATTATTCTTAATTTTATTTTTATTTATTTGTTTTGCTTGTTTGTTTGTTTATTTATTTATTTATTTATTTATTTATTTTATGGCCGGCTCAGCCTGCCCTGGTGGTGGGGCTGGCGCAACATGTGTTGCCAGGGATCGAACCGCAGTCCCTGCAGTTGCCTGAGCTTTCCTAAGCAGGCGCTTTAGACCACTGAACCATCTCGCCGGCCCCAGTAGTAGGATTATTAAGCTAAACTCATATATAGCAACTGCTCTTTACTATATTGATACTGTAAACAATTTGTAAACTATATCAGAGGTCAATTGTTAGAAAAGTTGAGTTTATTTTTTATTTTTAATATATAAAATTTTAGTGTTGGGCTGGCCAGAAAGCTCAGTGGATTAAAGCACCTGCTTAGTCAGATACGGGGCCTGGGTTCCCTGGCAGGTGCTCAGATTGGGCGTGGTGGCACAAGTGTCTATAATCCCAGCACTTGAGAGGCTGAAAACAGGAGGATCACTACAAGTCTGATGTGTAGTGAGACCCTATAGTAAAAATTCATTTAAAAAAACCCAAAATCCTGAGAACCAGAAAAATGTATGAAATACTAAAAGAATTTTTAACAAAATCAAGCCACCTGAAATTCCCTAAACATATTTTACATTCGAAATTACGTTTTTTGTCTAATTGTAGAGAATCTCGAATTAAATTTTCTTAGAAACAACTATCTTTACCTCTTGTTTTTTTTAACATGTCGAGTCATAATCCTAGAACTTTAACTACTATAATGCTTCAGAGAGACAGTTATTTTATGACATTTTTCTACCCAGGTTTATATATTTGGAATTAAAGATCATGTGTTCTTCAGTGGGGATGTTCCCCCCTGAAGTCTTAGCATTATTCACATGAGTGTGGTACAGACTTAGCCCTGGTGAGGTGCTAGTGAGGTGGTAGAACCTTAAAAGAGATATGGCTTAGTGGCTTAATGGAAAATAATTAGCTCATGGGGCTCCACTCCCACAAATGGGTTAATATGGGCACATAAATTATTGGAGTGTTTTGTTAAGTAACACAAAATTCACTTAAGTCAGTCGCATGCAGATTAATAGAATCTTGAGAGTGAGAAAGGCTTTGCAGAAAGGTAACAGACTCTCCAGGAACATTTCTTTGAATTTTATGTGATATTTTTTGTGTGCATTTTTCTTAAAGATTATTTTTACCAAATTTCTGGGGAATCTATGACTGAAAAAGTTAATAACTGGTGTTTATAAAGCAATAGAAGGAGCAGGATGTTGACAGAGAATGTGAATGAGTAGGTTAAGGCTCAGATCACTTGCTTCTGCTAGAGTTAGGCCTTGAATTATGGATTTTCGAGTTATTGAATTAGTATCGTAGTGGGGTGGCTTGTACCTGGCTGCATCCCATGTCCAGTTCACCAGCACTAAAGAACCTTATCCTTTGATTATTCTGATTACCGTTGGGTAGGGCATGTAGCATTAAAAACTGCTTCTTGGCCTCTACCTTCTGAGGAGTCTTTCCAAATTTGAGTTTAAAGATATCATTTCTTCCACTAACATTCTTAGACTTACGAGAAAGTAACTAAAATCTTTGCCAGAGATACTCATGTCCTTGCTGAACTGTCTTATGGTTACTGTGGTGTCACTGAGTTTTAGTAGGTACATTTGGAGGTCAAACAAAAGACTGAAAAATAACATGATAAATCTAGCATTTGTAGGTACTGAAAGCTTTTCTAACAGATAACTGCCATTTTTTAAAAAATGTGAGCCAGTTTTAAATACAGGTGTTAGTTAATTTGACATGGGATGGACAAAAGTAGAAGAAAAGTAGTTTTATCCAGTGAGGAGTAATGAGAGCCTAGACACATGTCTATGGAGCTAGAGTACTGATTGTAGATCTCTTTGGAAAATTAAATTAACATTTGCTAATGTATTTGATATGGGGCATGACAGGAAGTGAAGATGCAAAGGTGAGCTTCTGATAGTAAGATTGAGGGCGTGGGTTAAGATGGAGAGTACTCAGGTACATTTGAGGGCCAAATCTTGTGAAAAATCAATTTCTTAAAGTTTGGCTAAGGTGGGAGTCAGCACAATAGATTTAGAAAAAGTAGCTAGTAGGTTCACAGATGTGGAAGACTTCAAAAGAGTGGTTGCCAGGGAAAACTGAAATTTGAGTTTGGCAACATGGCTTTTAAAATAATCTCAGGAAGATCTCAGTTTTAGTGGGAGCAGAAGCCAGATTTCATTTGGTTGTAAATTGAGAGGTAAAATTGGTCACTGTGTGTTCTTTAAATTTTTGTGAGGAGTGTGGAGAATTGCTAGATGGTAGATAAAAGATACTGCTTTGGTTAATTTCTATTTCAAGAATTGGAACTAGAAATGGAAATTATAGCTGGAAAAGTGGGGATCAAGAAAGCTATGTACATTTGAACAATGAGAAAATAGGTTGGTCAGGGATAGGAGATGGAAATGAGAGGCTGAGTGAGTGAGTTTCAGCGAAAGAACTGGCAGTTGGAGTGCTTTACTGACAAACAGGGATAAGGTAGTTGTTAGTATTGACAAGCCTCTGCCCTATTAGGTAAGTGAGATTGAATAAAGGATTAGATCAAAAGACTTGTGATGTTGGTAAATTATGGTTTGTATCTAAGTGTCCTTCTGAAGTTTCATGTGCTCAGAGGTGGGACTTCTGGAAGGTGATTGGATTATGGGGCCTTTATGGCTGGCAAGATGATAGAAAGGGGAATCTAGCCATTAGAGGCAGATGGGGAAGGTGAGTCGGTAGTTTCCCCGCTCCTTGAGGTAAGTAGATTTCCTTCACAGACCCTCCTACCAGGGCTCTGGCGTGGAACCAGCCAACTAGGCACTAAAAAATTAGCTGAGGAACATTTCTCCTTTGCATCGTAAATGTTGGGTGTTGGTCCCAGTGACGAAGAAGAGAGTTAAAGACAGTGAGTTATCCATGTGAGTGCTGAGGTCTCCAGGAATGAGGCCTGTTGGTAGACACAGCTGGCTTTGTTGTCTTATCTAACATGGTCAGCCTGTTGAGCTTTAGGTTATGGTCTTTATTTCTCAATAGTTCATGATATAACAGCACTGTGGTTGACAGTGGTGGATAAAAACACTATCTGTAGACTGGATTGTTTCCCCATGAGACACTTGTGTAGCACAGGCCATGTGACTAAGGAATGTGCTGGCTGTGCTTACCCATTAGCGTAATCTCATGTTAAGCAGTAATAGAACAAATCTAGGGATTATTTCTCTTACATGTGTAAACTTGAATCTGATAGTAGTGATGGCTACATTTAAGAGTTTTGATGGATATATTCTAGATTATATTAAAAATATTAAAGTATGTATGTATGATGTACTGGGGATTGAACCCAGAACCTTTGTTCTGAGCTAACTTGTTAGATTGTCCTGGATGGGCCCTGCCATAACCTGGAATTTGGTGCCCAGTTTATTTAAACTATTTTATTTAGCTGTTGTAAGGTTAGGACTACATGTTAGGACTACATGGGATATGGTTGCATTGCATAGGTTCTAACATGTAATAGTACTGTATACACTGCTTATTTCAAAGGATTTTAAAAGCATATTCAACTTGCTTAGTAAGTTCTGGGAATATTCTGTGTTTGTGGAGATGATATTGAGTTCTAAGTGATACAGAATCAGCTATGTAAAGACCAGTAAAAAAAAAAAAAAAAAAAAAACATTTCACACAGAGGCAGTAGCCAAGTGATAGAGATTGAGAGTCCAGTTTGCAATCCCAAAGCTATCTATTTATTGCAAAGTGCCAACACTGCGATTAAACCTGAGTACTGAAATTTTAGTTTGGAGAAACAACTGATTTTTTTTTTTTTTTTTTTTTTTTTGTGGGACCAGGGATTGAACTCAGGACCTTGCATTTGCCAGGCAAGCCCTTATTCCACCGATCTATTTTCCCAGCCCCACAACTGATAACTCTTTACTTGCATTCTGAAAAGGGCTGTGTGCGCCTGCTGTGACACATGTCCCATAGGTTTGCCACCACTGGAGTGGCCAATGCAAAATCTCTAAGGCAAGATACACTTAGTATATGAGGAAACAAAGCCAGGGTGTGGACTTTAGTGAGTGTGAGCACAGTTCTAGGTGAGTTGAAGTAGACAGCTAGTCATGGGCTTGGCAGTCAGCGTAAGGAACAGTGCAGAATTCTGTTTAGAGCTTTAACTAAGGATCATTTACTTTGGCTACATGTGGAGAATGAGAAGTGGAGAAATGGAAGTCAGGCCAATGAGGAGGCTATTGTGTATGTCCAGGCAGGGATGATGGACAGCACGTAGGGTATAGCAAAGGATGCTGTTAGTACAGTATTCTCTTGTCCAGAGAACTCATTTTCTCTTATAAAGAAATAGCCTTAATAAGTGAAAACAGAATTAAGCTAATAATACTTAGTTAATAAAAATAGGTTATGAATTGTTGCATCTTTTTTGCTAATTTGAATAGTGTATCTAAGGATTGATTAAAGTGCTAGAAAGCAAAAAATAGAACTTTAGCTATGTTCATGAGTAGTCTTGCTGATGAGAATAATTTGTCCTGTGTGGTACTAGTCTTATTATGGAATTAATGGTTCAGATACATCCAAATATGAGAACCATTTGAGAGGGGCTGTGTTTAGTTGCCATGTTAGTAATAAAAAGGCAACTCGAAGGACTTGGTTGTCTATGTTATATCTTGGGCAAGATTTATTTTGGTTATGTGGCTTTCTGTTCATGGTCCAAATCTAGTTCACAAAATTTTATACGTCCTGAAGAATTAATATGTTTGTAGATTCCACTTCTGAGAATAAATTAACACTTACCAAAACCCACTTGTGTGACTTCCACAGTTCTCTTAGCTATGTGTTTGTAGTGCCATCTTAGCTGTAAAGGAAATAATTCCATGTATTAGTTACTTTAGTTTGAGAAGGGCTGTTCTAGATATCTTGTTAAAGCTTTGACATCTTTTGTTGTAAGTCCTTTAAGAACCTCATAAATGGGTTTCCAAGAAGTTATATTTTCAAGTAGAAATCTTTAAGTTGTTTTCAACAATTTTAATCTGCTGTTCTATTCACAAGTATAGATTTTTGAAAATGAGCTCGAAGTGTAGCCCAACCATGTATCATGTTTTAATGTGGTACCACTGATCTTAAAGTATTTCTCATTTAGAATATTAAATTAAGTAGATTTTTTGTACAAAGTCATACTTGGCAGATAGGCTTTATGTCTTGGCAAAAACCTATGAAAACTGCACACCTCCAAATATGCCGAATTTTAGTTTAAGTAGCAATTTTTGTATTATATAAATAAGTTAACCTATCGTAAGTAGATTAAATTTCAGTAACACTCAGTATGCATTAATGTGAAAGAAGAAGTTGCTATTTACCCAGAATTTATGTATCATCATAACTAAACAATAGGATATTGGCCAAAGATAAATCTCTCTGTTTCTCAAACTGGAGCATGAGTCTGCGAGGGGTATTTCATGTATGCAGAACCAGAGAATTTAAATGATAGTAATACTCTGTGAGTCACTTTTCTTTTTTGTGGCCAGCTCAGCCCATCCTGAGGGCGGGGCTGGTGTAGCCTGTGGTGGAGGGGATCAAACTGTGGTCCCTGCATGCTCTGTTAAGCTGAGGCGCTTTATTTTATTTATTTTTTAAAATTTTATTTTAATGAGAAAAACAATGCGACAGTTTTGAAACATGTCAAGATAGCCATAATACAATACATAATGTCTTCGTAGTAGTTGTTCAGGGTATAAGATGCAGACATGATAACTTTTCTAAACACTATTAGTATAAATATTTCTTCTCGTTGAATTAAGTAGTGTATGTATATAGTCCAATAGTCCATAATAGTAGTGGGCTATCAGCAGAACTGCGCTTTAGACTGCTGAGCTATCTTGCTGCCCTGATCGGATGAGTCACTTTTCTTTGAACACTCTTATCTAGGTAGAGCAATATTTTTCCTTTCAACAAGGCTAATTTTAAAAATGTGATGTTTTTCAATCCCCAGTTCCACAAAAAACAACAAGAACAACAACAAAAAAACCAAAAATGTGATGTTGCATGAATTTTTAAAGATAAAACCGAGGCCTTTGGGGTTGGATGATAGAATATGTACAATGTGGAGTTGTTACACAGCTTTTTTCAAAGCAAGAATGAAAAAAGCAGTACTTAGAATATTTAAAAGGCCTGCCAAATAGCTCAGTGGATTAAAGCACCTGCAAGCAGGCACAAGGGCTGGCTGTTCAATCCCTGGGCCTACTATGTGGCATAGATGGCAACGGAGACTGGGTGTGGTGGCACGCACCTGTAATCCCGGCTCTTGGGAGCCTGTAAAGAAATGGATCATCTCAAGTCTCATTTAGTAGTGAGACCCTGAACACCTTGTAGACTGTTCCCTAAAAAAAAAATTATTTAAGTCTTTGGTGTTCTGACTGCTGTGTCAAAGTTTGGATAGTTTTCAAAGAATTTATTCCAAAATACCATTTAAGATCTATGTACAGTACAGTTCCTGTGTACTTATGATAGAGATACATGTTATTTTCTCTCTTAGTTCTCATGATCATCTGTTCCCCGTTTTA
The DNA here is from genome assembly GCA_004027915.1 of Capromys pilorides. Lineage (NCBI taxonomy): Eukaryota > Metazoa > Chordata > Mammalia > Rodentia > Capromyidae > Capromys > Capromys pilorides. The sequence goes on from PVKN010020619.1 coordinate 9,970, forward strand.
TAGACAAGCACATTTTTCACTTTTCTGCAATATAAATATGGTACAAAATGATCAGTTTCCAATAAAGATTCAGTTGTAATACTGGATTGAGAAAGTGAGTGATTCTCAATTCTCAAAAGTAGACAATTCTTTTCACAAGTACAACTCTGCCTTCAATAAATTTAGAGGACTTTATATAGATGTCAACTAATTACTAAACATTTCTGGTGGCTCAGTATGTGAGATTTTTAACTCTCAAAGGGAGTTCAGAGATTTGAGTGACATAGTCTGCTCATTAATGTGAACAAGGTTTTTCACGGCCAAATGTATAAAAATGAACTGGCTTGATCCTAAATCTTGTACCACTTTAATAATTTGTAATGATATCTAATCTACAAAATTATTTTGAAAAAAATTTCAAGCTAAACATGGTGGCATATTCCTGTGGTCCCAGCAGCTTGGCGGGCAAAGGCAGGTGGATGACTTGAGACCAGATTTAAAGACAATCCTGGGTATTATGAGGAGAACCTGTTATTCTGGGTACTATGAGGAGACCAAGAACAACTATCTGAAATCTCAGAAGATCCCTGAAAAACAACAAAAGACTTCATTAAGTTATGTAGAGAAATATAAACATTTTACTTTTTTATAATCATAATTAAAAAAGCATTTTTATTGGTTTATATACCAATAATTACAGGAAACCAGAAAATCAATCTCTTATTTTTAAGCCTTATGGTCACTGAAATTTTAAGTATTTTTGTATATCATGGTTTAAAGTAGTAAACGTTACTGTGTGGGAATGAAATTTAAAGAAAAATTGAAATAAAATTTAAAACTAGTGAAGAATTTGCTCATATATAAGTGAGTGATATAGAAAATATTTACGTTCTGTTAGATGCATACTAAGGTAGTAAGTACCAGTATTAAAAATCTTCTGGGGCCAGGGAGAGACCTTGGTGGTCTAAGTGCCTGCCTGGCAAGCCCAAGGATCTGGGTTTGATCCTTTGTACCACATGCCATGCTGGCCCTGTACCATGCCATCTACCAAAACCGGGTATTGTGGCGCATGCCTGTAACACCATTGCTGGGGAGGCTGAGACAGGAGGATCACTATGAGTCTGAGCTGTGTAGTGAGACCCTGTACCCAACCAATCAGTCGTAAAAAAATACTTCTGGTGTGTGCAGCCTTTATAATGACGTTAAATAAAGTATAAAATAATCCTGATGCCATCTTTAAAATTCAGGTAAGGTGTTATGTATTTTAAAAATTCTCTTAGGGGTGGGAATATAAGAAACATTTGTTAAACACTGGTGTATGATATATATGTTCTTCAACTACCTCTTTATCAAATTAGGTTGCTGGTTGATCATCCAGTGATGAAACCCACTGGATTAATCCCTTTCATTGAGTTGTCCTCCTAGTCCTCCCTTTCTTAATCATGATAGTTACATAGTTACTGTTTTTTCCTTGGCCCAGGCCCCTGGAAAATTTGTATCTGTGTAGTGATGAACTTTAATTTTAAGATTATGCTTCAAAAAGACATTTTGTCTTTTGATTTTGTTATTAAAAATTAATTTTTTATTGTATATCTGTTCTTGGTAAATATGGGAAGAGCCATCTTACATGCTTATGAAGAAGTTTTTTTTAACCTAGTGCTGGGGATTAAACCCAGGGTTTTGTGCATGCTAGCATTTTACCACTGAGTTACATCCTGAACTGGGAAGAAAAAACTAAGTTATACTCTTCCTCAACTAGTAGACTGTCACAATGAAATACCTTTAGCCTAATATATCTATTTTTCTGTTTTTAAACCTAACATACCTATTATAAAATTCATTAAATTCTGATTCTAGGTCCAAGCCTGGGCAGTGCCAAAAGTCAAGATTTCAGACTTTGTTCTGTTCCAATGAGTATTTGCCAGTTCAACCTTGTATTATGAAAAACTTATATCTTTACATTGAAGTAGATTTCAAATACCTGCACAGCTTTTCAACTCCTCAGTTTATGGCAAATTGATAGTTTTAAAAACTCAGGCATGCAACTGGGCATGAGTTAACAGTGATTGCTAGTCCTCGGGAGAGAGTGGTAATTTACTGTTTTTATGACAGCTTCTGGGAAAACCAGTTAGTCCAGCTTTACAGCTTACTCAACTTTGCATGATACTGTTCTGGAATTCCAAATTAATCAGTAAAAAATTATTTCCCAAACTTGCAGCCTGGTTAAAGGGGAAAAGTACTGAAACCTGAATAAGAAACTGCAGCACAGTCTTATTCAGGTCTCTCTATTATCTGATGGTGGAAAAAGAACTGTCCCGTTACATGACAGATTAAGTATCTTCAATAGGGACCCTTTCTTCCTGATTCTTTATTGTGCTCAAACCAGAAGTGAAAGCAGAAACACCAGGCTTACCCACTGCCATATTTCTACTGTTTCATACCTCCACTCTCTGTACATTGAGGGTTTCCAGTTTGGAATAATCTGTGCTACCTCCAGTTATCCTTTGCAATGGTGATAATCTTGGGCTTGAATAAATTTGCTTGTACGAATAGATACAATCTGCTTTTGTGTTTACTGATAGCACCTTTGTTCTAGTAACCAAGAAGAGCATATTCTTTAATAATAGAGACATTAAAGGGCTGGGGAGATAGCTCAGTAGAGTAAGTGCTTGCCTGGCAAGCGCAGGGCACTGAATTCAATCCCTGGTACCGGAAACAAACAAAACATTAAAGTGGCTGGGTGTGGTACATGCCTGTAATCCCAGCAGATGGGAAGCAGAGGTGGGAGGATTACAAGTTTGAGCCCAGTCTGGGCCATTGAGTCAGTTGGTGAGACCCTGTCTCAAAACAAATAGAGTAATTTAGGTAAGTATGAAGGCCTTGGGTTCAAGTCCCAGCTATAGATATGAAACAAGTTATTGTTTGGTGACACATAATATCTAGCAAACAACAATTTTCCATAAACATTTATGTGTTAAGCCTTGTACACTTCAGTGTTGACTGTAAGTTGGTGATTTCATTTAAGGATTCAGAGTATTCTAGATGTCATAATTCAGGAATGTCCAAACCTGTGCAGCACAGAATTAGGGGAGCTTTTTAAATGCACACTATTGGGATTTCTACTCTGTGTGTGTGTGTGTGTGTGTGTATGTGTGTGGTTGGCTCAACCTACCCTTGGGGCTGGGCTGGTGTGGCATGTGGTGCAGGGGAATTGAGCTGTGGCTTGCCTAAGTAGTTACTTTAGACCATTGAGGCATCTCGCTGGCCCCGGGATTTCTATTTTTGGAGGTGATGTTCTTAAGTAGTTACTTGTAAGCCTGCCACTTAAATTTGTACAGTTATAAATTATTTTTCGCAAATAAAAGTATCAGGCAAATAATACTGTTAGTCATAATTCTCAGTACATACTGAAGATTTTTAAAAAAGTGAGCAGAAGATGGAAGTGAGGACACAAAGTAGATTTAAACAGTACTATAATTGTGATAATTTCCACATTAATACAAAGCGTACCTTTCTAGACACACTAACATTCTTTCAGCAGGGTTTCCAACTGCATGCCCATAGGGCCTGAGTGGGGAATGCCAATGTGAGCTGTGAAATGCTGCTGGCGAGCCTTACTCCTATGGAGGGTAGCCACTGCTTAACAGTCATGGCTTAGTGCTTTTTTTTTGGGTGCTAGGGATCAAACTCAGAACCTTGTGCTTGCCAGGCAGGTGCTTATACTGCTTAGCTATCTGCCTGGCCCAGTCATGGCCTATTGTTGCCAATCCAACTGCAGTATCTGTTTTCAGTATTTGAAAAAGACTAGTATTACCTGAAGACCACTTTTTATTTTTATTTATTTTTTATTTTTTAATTACTTTTAATAAGAAATTACAGTGTGACAGTTTCAAAACATGAGTAGTACATTCACAATAATTGATACAATGCATATTGTTGTCCTTGTAGTTATACAGGGCACTGTGTAGACATGATAAATGTTCTCATGGTTATTGGTACAATATAGATTTCTCTTTGATTTAAGAGAAAGTAGTTATATACACAGTCAAATGTTCCATAATTGCATTGTGTTTAATGATGAAACCGGAAATGTTGGAAGCTGTTGATTTGAACCTTATACAGCTCAGCATACTAACTTGCATTTTATGCATCATGTTTAAACTTTTCTGCTGGGTGCTTAAGGGCAAATTAAAGCAAGACCTGTATAACAAAACATGTAGTTTTTGTATCTCCCAAGGTCAGTCACATCCCCTCAGGATTTACTTTGGAACCATGTACAGTGCTTTGTAGAACTGTTGTCAGTGTCAGGCGTCTGGATGAGTCACGGCCATTGCTTGACCAGTTTGCTCTCAGTGAAAGCTCGAGAGAATGTTTTCTCTCTATGTGACTCTCCTTAGGCACACTATATACCTTCAATCCTTTCCTCTGTGGTCTCTTAATCTCCTTGAACAGAAAATTTGGGAAACCACTGAGTTACAGGATATTACAGCACAAATTCTGTTCTGTCCTAAGTCCTCACTGATCTTGAAGGGCTAGGGCCAAAATATTGGCTATCCTTGCAGCCTTTTTTTTTTCTTTTTTTCTCTAATTTTTGGTCTGTAAACTTATATTCTTAGCCCTCCAGAGGAAAAGCTTAGTGATACTATTACTCTAAAACATGGGTGCTTAAGCTTAATATCACTGTCTTTCTGAATACCAAATATCTTAGACTTACCTTGGAATCGGTACTTTCCATAAATCATTGATACTCTAATCTCTATGGAATGTGATAAAAGCAGTTAGGCTTGGTCCACTTGCTACCAATCAGCAACTCTTATAGAACATTAGGTCTCCAGGTGTGGTCCCCATACAGCCGCATCAATATCATGAAAGTCCTTAAGAGGCAAATTCCCAGCCTTCTCCTTAGTTCCACTAAAGTAGAATCTTGAGGTGAGACTTAGATTTTTACCAAGTTTTACCAAGTCTTTTGTATGATTTTGATATATGCTTGTAGGGAACCATTTGGGTGGATTTAAGTTGGTCTTATAGTTTATATCTCCAGATAGTAACCAAGATAAATGGTTGTGAAATGTCCTGTAATTTTATCAAGTATTTTTCCTACATCAAAAGTGTCAGTTATATTTTCAGATAAATGTGACTTTTGGTGGGGGGGGGGTGGGCAGAATCCAAGCACACAGATTAAATTGAAGTTTCTTTCTTTTGGTTGTTAAGGTTTATTGGAAATGAATTAAAAAGTCATTCTGTACCACATTTTGACATGCCTTACATTTTATTTACTGGTTGACTAAAACGTGGTCAGTGTGTTACAGGGCTTACTGAGGCTTAAGTTTAAAATATTTTTTACAAAATTATATGTCATATAAGATAACAAATAGAAGTTAATTATTTGTCTAAAATGGTTGTGACCTGGATTGTTTTGGATTTACTTATTTTTGTTTTAGAATGTCTGCATATATGTAATAAGGTATCACATTTGGGGATGGGACCCATGACTACATAGAATGTTCATATTTTGTATACACCTTTTTCAAATAGTCTGAAGATAATTTTCTACAATATTTTTAGTGAACCTGTCACTTGAGGCCAGATGTGGAATTTAACAATTGTGTTGGTACTCAAAAATTTTTGAATTTTTATATTAGGCATATTGAACCTGTTCCTACTTATTTTATCCCAGTTTTCTAAACAAAGTTCTGTTTGCTAGAATTAGCAATTGTTTTATATAAAAAGGAAATTTATGTGATTAAAAAGGAAATTAACTTAATGTGATTTAATGTAACCCTGACTCTTAACTGATGGTTAGATTAATGCTCGAAAATATTTAATCTCAATATTTTCTCTATTTTCAGAGTATAGAAATTACTGCTATCTTGCTTATTGTCCTTATAATTCATTCTTTTTCTAACCCACACAAAT
>PVKN010020620.1:0-15862 GCA_004027915.1 Capromys pilorides
CGTGTATGTGTGTGTGTGTGTGTGTGTGTGTGTGTGTATGTATTTGTGGTTTTCAGAGTGATTATAATGAAAACACATTATTGCTAGCATGAAAATCTCTAGTTAATGGCTGCTTTTCAGTAATGCCTTCTGGGAATGGCTAACTATAGGCCTTTTTCTCTGCCCCAAGATCCAGCTACTTTTGTTAGTTTGGGAGGAGAAGGTTCAATGCATTTGGCTGTGCACCCAGTTAGCCAGAAATGAACCATAGTGCAGTGGTACCTCAGCTCACAAATACTTTTGTTTTCAAATAATTTGGCTTTCAAATAGGAGTGTTTGGCAAGATTTTATTTTTGCTAGTAAACTCTTTCCTACATGAAAACAAAGGTGGCCATGTTTTCCAGAATCATGGTGTCTTAGTTACTCTTCTCTCATTGCTGGGACAAATACCCGACACCTAAGATGAAGGAAGGAAAGGTTTATTTAGCTCACAGTTACTGGAGGTTTCAGTCCATTCTCAGCTGGCTCCAAGGCAGACTGGTACATGACAGAGAGCAGCAGTTCATGGCAGCAGGACAGCAACAATTTGGTGGCAGAGGCAACCGACCAACCAGTGCAGTGGAGAGCAACAGCGCGAATCTGTCTCTCTATCTCTCTTATATTACATTTAGGCTCTCTGCCTCAGCCTGTCTAATTCAGGCCACACCTATAATCCCAGCAGTGCTCAGACCCATAATCCCATCAGTATTAAAACACATAATCCCAGTGGATCATGAGTCAACTCTCAAACTCTAGAAGTCCCTGCCCCGTGATTGCATGAGGCTTTGGTGGGCAACTAGACATAAACCATAACACATGGAATGAATTAAGTTCATGAACCAAGGTGCCTCTGTGTTTTTGATAACACAAAGACAACCCAAATGTTGGCATATGGTGAAAACCAATTGATAGCAACAATTATGTCACCTTGGCAAAAGCAGCAATTAGAGTCAAAATGATGGTATACCATAAGAACCAAAAAAGCTACCACATCACCATGATTGACCACAGAAAAGATATCTATAACTCTAGGACTTGAGAGATAGCTCAGTAGAATAAGTGCTTGCCTGGGAAGGGCAGGGTCCTGAAATCCCCGGTACTGAAAAAAAGAAAAAAGATATCTATAATTATGGTACAAACACAAAGAGAATCCAAATATTGATATATATTTAGGAGAATGAAAAAGTAAAATTTGAAAAAATAAAGAAAAGGAAAATGAGAATGAAGAGACAGACACAGGATAAAGGAGCCTATTAAGGAGTAAAAATTAGTAGAATTAGACGAAAGTAACTGTCACAGTTACTTTTCATTCATTGCTGGGACAAGATTCCTGACACCTGAAATTAAGGAGGGAAAGGTTTGTTTAGCTCAGTGGGTGGAGATTTCAGTCCATGTTTGGCTAGCTCCAAGGAAGCATGGCACATGGCAGTGGGCCGCATTTCATGGTGGTGGAAAACAACACAGAGCAAAGGGAGGAGCAGCGGCCACAGCAGCAGCAGAGGCAGAGGGCAAGCCCCTGTCCCTTCCTTATACTGCTTCCAGGCTATCTACTCCAGGGCAGGCGCAGCACTCACACCCGTAATCCCTGCAGTGGATCATGAATTAATCACAACTTCTAGAAGTGTGACCCATGATTACGTAAGGCTTCACAGGGAGGGACACTCAGATACAGACACTAACATTAACTGAAAAGAACAACCAAGAAAAAGAAAAAAACAGAGCAAAATAAAGAAAAAAATCCTGAACTCAAAAAACAAAAAGAAAGTTATTAAGAAGAAACAAAAAAACAATTAAAGAAACAAGTCCTCCTAAAATTCCTCCATGTTTCTCAATGTGAATAGTTTACTTCCGATGTCTGCTATATTAGAGCCTAGCAGATTTGGAGGGAGGATAAGGGTCACTGTTAAGACCTATCTTGTTTCTATATTCCTATTTTTGCATATGAATGCTGATTGCTGCCCTGCCATTCTGGGCTGGCCTCGCTGGCAGTGCTGCTCACTCTGAAGCTCCATTCACTCCAGCAGCTACCAGTTTCAGGGTCCCTCTGTGCACCCCAAGTCATGCTGCTCTCCACCCAGTTTTACAGTCTCTGGATTTGTGAGGTGCCCCCACCGTTCCAGAGGCCCCTCTGTCTGTACACCCTGGGCTGTGGCAACCATCCCAGCCACGCTGTATGTTTGCTCATGTTGTTAAATGAGGAAAGCAAACCCTGAGTTCTGTCAGGATATGGATAGCAGGATGTGGGCTCAAGCTGACTGTTGGGCTTTATGCCAGCGCTTTCAGACCCAGATCTCTCTGCAAGTCACACAAATCAGCCTAGCTTCCCACCGTGGAGGGCAGGGCGCTCCTGACCTTCTTGGCCGCAGCTTAAACTTCTTGGGGGGGGGGGTGTCATACGCCTAGCCTGCACCCTCTGTGGCTGTCTCTTGTGGCCATCTCCCATCCAGTCACTATGGTAAGATGACACCAGCAACCCTGAAGCACAGTGTTCTGTAATTTTTCTGTGTCTCAGTCTTACACAATTAACTGCTTTCCCTAAAGAGTTCCTGATCAAACACTCTCCAGTGTGGTAGGTGCTGCACTGGATTTTTTCCCCAACTCTAGCCTGCTGTTTCTCATTTCAGGGTAAAATCTTGCACTGTTTTTGCAGCTTACAACAGCCATGGGATTTTCTTGGGGCTAGTGCTGCTGGCCTTAACTGTTGTTAATCCCTGGAGCTGCTGACCCTCCCCAAGCTAACCTGGTGTGAGTAGAGATAGGGTGCCCTTCCTGGAGCTGGGATGAGCTTTGAAGACTGCTTCTTTCTTTCTCTGGGTTGTGCTCCATTGCCCTATCTTCTCTGTGGCGTCTGGCTTTCCTGTCAGCTCCTTCCTGATTCCTAGAGGTCTCTTTTTATTTTCTTCACCAAGTTGTTTTCTAGGTGTCTTAATTCCAGGTTCTACAGGGTCTGCGTTTTGCTGCCATGTTTGATCTCCCTAAGACATTTTTTAAAGAAAAGATCTTTGGCCTTTTCACGCGGACCAGGGCCAAACTGGCTCCTGCCTCTCAAAACAAGAGCCCTGTTGGCCCCTCTTCCCCCTGCCCACTCCCTCCTCCCTGCTTTCTTGGCTGTATTCCCAGAGCAGAGGAGGGGATTGATGCAGGAGGATCTTGTCTCACAGGCAAATTGCTGCTGAAGGATCCAGGCTGAAGTGGGGCTGAATTGTCCTGCACTGTTGTATTGAGTCAACCCCTTTTGCCCATCTGCCTACATAATCCAGGGGTTCTTCCTGTGAGCCTTAGGGACATGGCGGTGACACAGTCAGCACACCCTCTCCCCTCGCAAAGCCCTCAGCCCATTAGAAAAGACAGATCAAATAGCCAAGGGACAGATGCATTTAGGAAGCAATAATAGCTCTTCATAGCAAGAGCTCAAAGGATGCAAGATAAATGGGAGGGATATGACCTTCCACAAACCAGAGAAGCCCTGGCTGTGCCAGCAACACGAGCTGAACATCCTTAGAACATCAGGATGAGGAGATGCAGCTGGCCTCAATGGCCACCGTGTGCCTGATTCTACCTATAGAAAGACCCCTGATCCATGGTCTTGCTTATGGAGCGTCAGGGGCATGCGGAATGGGGTCACAGAGGCGCAGTCTTCACAGAACACCAGGCTTTCTCACACACAGAGGCATGGCTGACCTCCCTGTGAGGTGCTCCAGCATCACGTCTAAGAAGTCTTCCCTGTTTTCCTGAACTGTTCCTTCCTAAGTGCTGTACTCACCTGAGAAGTCACTGTCACCTGGCCACCTCTCCTTGTCCTATGGGCACCTGAGGGAAAGGGCTAGTCTTCCACTTGGAATCACCATGCCACCAACATAGGCTGGCCAGTAAGTTTCCCCATGCAGGGTAGGAAGGGCCAGGAGTACAGCCTCCTCATTGGCTGGGTCACAGTGAGCTGGAGAAGGGGTTGGGAGGGGGGCACAGGCAAGCTGCAGGACCTGCAGCCAAGGCTGCCTTGGTGGGGGCATTTTTTCACTCCCTCAACACCTAGAAGTAGTCTCCAGTCTCCATGTGAGGGATGCCGTGGGGTAAAACAGAAGGAAACAGGTTGCCTCCCAAGACATCTCTGCGGGCTCTTTGAGAACAAACAGCAGAAAATCTGCAAGGTGGGAACCTGTGGCCCTGCAGTGCCTCTGTGCTCTGTAGAGTGCAGCCCTCTGTCCTTCCCAACCTCTGTTTCTGCTTCTCCTCCTCACCTTGGCTTTTTTAAGGAGTGAGGACCAATGACCACACTGTGATTGTTACATGAACAGATGCTATCATAGCTACATTTGCCAGCTGTGATCCCCAGCACAGTGCCAAGCACATCCCTGTCAGCTCTAAGGTGTAGATCAGGAAACACAAGTCGAAAGAGGTTAAGGAACTGCCCATGTTTTCCAGCTGAGAAATGAAAGAGCTAAGGCTGCCTCCATGGCTCTGGCCCGGAACCTTGGTCTAGAGCCTACCTCTCGAACCACGGTATGATCCAGTCCCCCAGAAGGACAAATGGAGGGATGGTGGATGGAGGGTGGAGGGGTGCAGGGGAGGAGGCACGGATGAATGAGGATGGGCAAAACTTCATCTCCATGGCTTGGGTCCTAGCCACCCAGGCTGGCCTGTCATCACACCTATAAATCTATCTTAGTAAATAGGCTCTAGCTTCCAGCAGCGATAAACTTCCATGAAAAGCAGTTTGTTGGTCCAAAATAATTGCTTCCTATCAGAATGTGTTAAAACTGAGGCATAACAAGGACTCCTATTACCCTAAGATTTATGGAACACTACACTCTATTCTTTTCACCACAACACATTTGCATAAAACGCTTACATTACTGCAGCTTCATCAGACCTGAAAGTGCAATATGATGATTCCAATAACATTTCTCTGGAAATAGACAATGGGCTGAAACCCAAACATTATGTGTTGCTTTAGCTCTGTATCTTTATTAACAAACATGCCAGGATGTATTGGTAAAATCACACAATGGAAATGGCACGAAGACCTCCCCTCTTACGCAGGGTGGCTCTCCAGGCCCTCAATCCATCTTACTACCTCCTGAATGTCAAAGCCTGGCTCTAACTAGGTAATAAAGCCCTCGGCTGAGACACCAGCACGCTACAGTTCAGCTTCTGGCCCATTCAGCATCCCTTTGCATCATCAGCAAAGGTATCACAGCTGGAGGTGCTAGGCTTTCCGGATTCACTTTCTTTGTTCTTGTTAGTGAAGAGTCTGATGTTGGAAAACACACACACAGGGACTGTGAATACTGGCTCCCTAAACTCTGGTGGGGCAGACAAAGCAAGGCCTCCTAGACGCTGGGAGTGACCTACAGGGACATCGACACCCCAGTTTGTAGCTGGAAGAGGTGGGCAGGACTCAGTGGGAGATCAGGCTGCCATCTGGTGAGGTGAGGTCACTCCAGCCCGTGGCAGTCCCTTTAACTTCTGGTGGCAGGGAAACTAAGACCAAAGCCAAACCTGCGGGAAGAGACTCAACCTCATTTATATTTAAAGAAATGCAAATTAAAACCATAAAATAAAGTATTTTCTTAACCCAACTGGCCAAATAGCATTGACTGTGGCAGTAGCCAGTGTTGGTGAAGAAGTGGGCATGGAGCTGCCTCCTCACAGGACTGCAAATGTCTCGGATGGAAACAGTCTCTTTAGATCCTCGCTGTACACCAAGCAAGGTCCAAGGCCCGCCAGGAACAGCCTCCCTAGAGCTTGTTAAAATTCATATGTCCAGGCTCTGACCTGCTGAACTGGAAACAGCAGGTGGGGCCCAGCAACGCTCTAACAAGCCCTGCAGGTAATTCTGATGTAGCCCAAGTTTGGAGAATTGCTGCTTGGGAGGTCATTAGAGCTCAGAACTCCCACTCCTTTCTTTTTTCTATTACATTTTCTAATTGGGTTTTGCTGAAGCATAGGAAAGCAATTGATTTCCTTTTTAATGTGGAGTCTGTATCTGGCCATCTTGCCGAATTTTCCTATTAGTTCTAATAATTTGTCAGCTGATTCTATTGGCCATTCTAGGTAGGAGATTCCGCTGTGTGCAAATAATGACAGATTTGTCTTGTCCTGTCTAATTCGCATGCCTCTTATTTCTATTTCTTATCTTCTATTCGATTTGCTGGGACCTCCAGAGCAATAATGAAATCTGCTCTGCTTTTAGGAATTATTGAAAATAGGCCTATGTAGCCCAGGTCTGTGGAGAGGCCACACAGGAAGGGTCGCAGCAGTAGCATGTTCCCTGGGAATAGCGTGCCGTCAGACTTCAACATGCCCAGCTGTGTGGGGCTGGCTGGTGAAACCATGACCTTGAGGAGGCCATGGAGAACCATATGACCAATCCAAAGGCCAGGGGAGATCAAAATGCATAGATAGGCAAAGGTGTCAGGCATAGGCTACCACAAAGCAAGGGTACAGAACAGAATATATAATACAGAGACACAATAGTATGTGATTACAGAGGTTGGGGAGATAGCTCTGTGGCACAAGTCCCTGCCTGGCAAGTGCAAGGTCTTGAGTTCAAACCCCGGTCCCGCAAAAATAAATAAATAAATAAACAAACAAATAAATAAAATAAGATTTAAAAATCTGCATCTGTGATTATAGGCACACAAAAAATTTCTGGAATGAGATATAAGAAATTTCCGGTAGTTATGAGCCTCTTTCTTTCTTCCTTCCTTCCTTCCTTCCTTTCTTTTTTCGTTCTTTCCCATAAAAACACTCAGCTTCATTAGAAGTGTGTGCTTCTCTACCCTGGCAGATCTGTCCCTGTGTCTGGGATCAAGGGGTGAGGACAGAAGGTGATATTATGGCTGCTGTTCCTGGCACTGGATCCCACTTCTGGATGGGCTCTAAGTTAATTCTGGGAGATATCAGTGTTAACACTATTTAACTTGAGCTGTTCTGTGGCCTACAAAAGTCACTCTTCCCTCCATCGTACATTTTGGCCCCTTTGTCATTGTGTCAGATGGCACAATGTACCCAGGTGTTTTTGGAGAGGGCGTCTCTTACTCTGTTCCACTGATCCACATGCCCATTTTTGTGCCAGTACATGAGAACCCTAAAGTATAAATAATTTAAAGAGCAAAAGATAGACAATAGGAAACTGAACGATAGATCTTTTGTAGACAGGAAAGGAATCTAGAGATGAGTAGGGAGAAAGGGATAGGGGAATAAAAAGAATTAAAATGCGTTGTATACATGTACCAACTTTGCACAATGAATGTATTCATATGTGCTAATACATTTTTAAGCAAATTCCTCTTCCCAGGATTCACTGGGAGGCTCACCACTATGCCCCTTCAGGGAGCTGTGTGTGTAGGCGGTGCAGTATATTTCCCACAGCTGACTAGCTAGCCTGCTGCAGGCTGCACATGTGCAGGTGTGAACAATCCCTGTGCCCTACTCCACCACCTACCCCACCACAGCCGTCTTCAGACTGCAGGACTCAGCCCACTTTTCCTAGCAACTTCCCATATGTCCAAGGGCCGAGGGATGCTGCCTTCAGAGGGGCGTTGCAAGGACTGAAGAAGAAAACACCAGGAGAGGTCTCAGCTCATGAGTTCTCAGAGGACCTTCTAGAAAATTCTGTCCAGTGCTGGGAGTCTCTGCCAGATAAACTCTGCACATCCAACCCAGGACAAGGTTACCTGCAGGTGTCACTCCTCTCCATGTCTTTCAGGCCTCAACATTTGCTTCTTTCTCAGACCTGGGAGCAAGAAGAATGCCTGCTGCCCTTCTGCACACAGCCTCAGAGAGGGAAGGCCTGGGAGGATCGAAGTCCGTGGCAGCATGGAGAAAAGCATGGGTCCTCCTGCCTCTGGGCCTTTGTACGGGTGTGGACTTCCTGTGCCTGAATCTGCGGCCTGCTGGGTGGATGGGTGGATAGGTGGATGGGCGGATAAGTGAATGGGTGGGTAAGTGGATGGATGGATAAGTGGATGGATAGGCAAGTGGATGGATGGATAAGTGGGTGAGAGAATAGGTGAGTGAACGGTCTTCATGGGAGAAACTCACATATCCTTTTCATTTTCAGAAGAAGGAAAAACTAGAAAGGATATAAACTTAACAATGATTTGTATTTCTATTCTGACCTTCATGTCCTACAATTTGGGCAACAGCACCTGTATCCTTTGTAAAGACGGAAGAACCTCTTATGTACTTAAAGGACAAATTTTTAAAAAGGCCTCCCATACACTGATACACGTGACGTGGACAAACGTAGACACAGCCACAAAACAATGGTAATACAATGCTGCAGAGAGAAAGCATGATACGGACCTGCGCTTCCAACCAAGAAGACACAGGCGCCGCAACGGAAGGCACGGTTTCTGAGTGGCAGGTTGCGGAAGACTGCTTGGTTCTTTTGCATTTCCTGAAATTTACAAGATGATATATGTTATTTTTAAAAGTAATCAAGGGTGCCTTTCTCAGAGTGGGCTTTTCTGAATACTGTGTTGGAAATAATCCCTGCCCCCAGGAAAGGAAACGGCTTCCGTCCCCTCACTCCTCTTTCAGGTTTTCTTCACCGTGCTTGTTGCTGCCTGGAATTACAAGGGGCAGGTAGATCTTGGTCAGTTTGTGTCACTCCCCTCCTCAGTTCCTGAAGACAAGGACCATGGTCTAGAATAGTATATGACACAGGTGTGTGTGTGTGTGTGTGTGTGTGGTCAATCCACTGAATGAAGGGGCAGAGGGATAAAAAGATAGAAACCTGGATGGATGGGTCAGTGGACAGATGGAGTGAGCTTAAAGCTACCTGGGGGTCTGCAGCCAACTGATCCCAGACCAGAAGGATCAGCAGTGGGACACTGGACAAAATGGACATTGAAAGCAGAGCACTGAAAATGCCGTGCCAAGCTGCTCTGAGGAGCTGGTAGTTTCCTCTGTGGTCCCAACATGGCCTGTTTGTCCTCATCCCAAGAGTGTTGGCATGAACAGAGAGCCTGGCTGAAGGGTCGGACAGCCTCGGGCTACTGCACAATCCAGACAGGGTTTTAAGATCTTCACTCCAACTCTTTCGCAATGAAAACTGGGGGAAAGCAGAGATAGATTTGGAGACAGTTAGAGGCAGAACATGCACCAGGCCTGGGCAGCAGGACAGAGGAGGCAGGCTCTGGGTCTAGCTGGGCCCTTGCCATGTAGCTGCACCCATACACCATGCAGCATGGTATTGGGATGAAGGCCCCTGAGTCTTAGTGATTTCCTGGGTGTTGAACCGTGGTGGGGCGGGGGATAGTTGAGGGGTTGGAGACGGAATCAAGGACAGCTTCTAAGAGGTATAGAGGACACTAGTTCCTTGAAGAAGGATTTGGGGTGGGGAGTACCTAGGCCAGGCCTCCCGAATCTGGGTCCCCAGGTGGAGTTGAGAGTCTTTGGGCCACTGTGCTATTTGTGTCAAGTGTGAACCCTAGACCTATCTGCCCAAGAAACGGAACATGACAAGTTCCCTCTCAGTGACTGGACCCAGAAACTCAACACAGAGGGGACCACTGCTTTACAGGAGGAAAATCACTAGTGCAGGGCAAAGAGAAGCCAGAGCAAAGGAGAAATCAGGCAGCTGGAAAGGAAGGCTAGCCAGGAGTGGGAGAACATGCCTGAACCCCGGGAGGCTGAGGCAAGAAGATTTGGAGTTCAAGTCCAGCTTGGGTAACTTAAGGACTTAGTAAGATCCAGCCTCAGGAAAGGGTACGGATGTGTGTGTGTGTGTGTGTGTGTGTGTGTGTGTGTGTTAGTGTGAAGGCAGAGAGAGAGAGAGAGAGAGGATTAGGGCTACCCAGATTTAAATCTTTGTTGAAATCTTTCCCTCTTTCTATTTGCATTTCATTCTTCAGTTAAAAAATAATGGCAAAGGCCAAGGGTTATGGAGCAGCCTCCCCCTCCTCAGTAATTACCGAATTAACACATTCCCATGGGCAGGCTCCAGCAGCCTGCTGTGATTAATGCAGGACAATTAGCCACTGAGCCTTCCCCTCTGTCTTCAACCTCCTTAAATGGGGGTGGCCTCCTGCCCACCCCCACCCCTACTCCCACCTCCATTTAATGGAATCTGGGCCTCTCCACGTGCAAGGCCCAGGGCATCCTGTCCCCCACCCAGTGAGGCTTCCTAGCAGGTCAGGACAAGGAGCCAGACTCTGCACCCAGGCAGGAAGCCCGAAAAAAGAACCCCAAATTAATGTATTCAGCCAATTCATTAGGCAGGGGTTGATTGAGTGCTGACTCCGCCCAGCTCTGGGCTGGCTGCCAAGGGCAAGAAAGATAAACCAGGCCCCCTGTGAGTGGGGAAAACGATGATGGGAACATCAAGAAACAGACCCAGGTTCCTGAGGATTCCAGGGAGGAGGTACAGGGTGGGGTTTGTGCACAGTCCAGGGAATGTGGGTGAGGGAGAGGAACCAAAGCTATAAGTGGGGACCTGCAGCTGAAAGCAGAGTGGGAATGGGGGGCTTAGCTTGGAAGAGGAGGAGAGGGTGGCTGCTGGTAGACAGTGTCAGAGAGCAGGAGGCTGGGTGTGGTGGCACATAGCTGTAACCCCAGTATCCGGGGAGGCTGAGGCAGCAGGACTGAAAGTTTAAATCCATCCTGGGCAATTTAGGGACTTAGAGAGACCTTGTCTCAAAGAAAAAAAAAAGCGAGGAGGCACTCACGGGACTGGAGCTCAATGGGAAGACCCTAGGTTCAATCGCTAGGGCTGCCACCCCCTAAAAGTCTGGCCTGGGTGTTGCACAGCTAGAGGTTGGTGGATGTATGTATGTTGGTGGATGTTGGTGGATGTATGGTGTTGCACAGCTGTGAGGAGGAAGTGAGGTTTAGAGAGTGCAGCTCAAGGAAGGTGCTAGATCCTTGAGGAGGGGTCTGCGAAGGGAGCAACCTCCGGGCCTTCTAACCCAGAGACAGACAGAAGAAAGGGAGGAGTTCTTGGTGTGAACCCAGGCATCCAGCTTGGCACCGGATCAGGCTTCAGTTGGGAAACAAAGGTGGGTGCTGGTCAGAGGCCGGAGGATGGAGCTTGAGCGGTGCCGGCCCGGCCCCTGCGGCTGAGAGGAGCCGGGCTCCGCAGGATGCTGCAGATGAAAGCCAGATGTGGGGCCTCAGAAAGGTCTGGAGACTGTGGGGCTCACCCTAGCCCAGGCCCTGAGTCTTGAGATGGAGCCTCCAATCTCCTGCCCTGTTCTGGGTGGGAGGAGGAGTCGCCGTTCTGGACGCCATGCTCCCGACAGGCCTAGCTCCAGAGTAGATGCACACAGAGAGACTTCTCTGCTCCCTCACCCTTAAATTCATCCCACCTCAACCTGGCCAAAATTGAGAGCGTGCTCCCTGGTCTCCTCCCACCCCTGAGCACAGGGCCTGGGTCCAGGGCAGGAGAGGAAAATACTCTCAAGGCATCGTGCAGCAGGCACCAGTGGCTGAGATAAAAGAGCCAAGGTATATTTAAATATTATTACCAGTCTGTCCTAAGGAGATTTGGAAATTTTACACAAAACTAGCCCCGTGCAATGTTTTTATGCAACATTAAGCACCAGTTTGGGCAACACTTATACAGCTAAGTGCAGAGCAATAGGTTCTCTCCCGTCAGGAGATAAAGAGGAGCCTCACACAGAGGGAAGCAGAGGGAGCCACTGCCCACGACACAGCCACCTTGCCACACTCCCGTGTGATCCTCATGACACACCATGGAGTAAGAACAGCCACCCGCACTCTGCGCATAGGAAAACCAAACACTGGAGAAGCAGTTGTCCATGGTCACATGCAGGTAGGGTGACCCTCTGAGGACACTGCAAGGTGGTGGCTGGGGTCAGGAGCATAAGTGCCAGAGGCTCTGCAGGTGTATGTCAAGCTTGGCCCCAGCATCCTGCAGCTTGCGCTGTGGAACAGTTATTTGACTTCTCTCCACCATAGTTTCCTCCAGGGAAATGGGGGCACTCATAGCTCCAGCTGTAAAGGTTTCCTAAGGAGTTTAGTCAAAGTTACACTGAGCCGCTGACACATCTCAGTGGTACTCTTACCATGATCGCCACCACCACTGCTATTGTCCTGAGCCAGGAAGGTACAGGAGCCAGAGCGTCCCGCTCTGCAGCTTCCCTCAGGTGTGTGAAAGTCACAGCTTCCTAAATTGGCTATTTCTTTTAAGGATATCTTCATGCCGCCAGAGTCCTCTCCATGACAAGCATCAGTAACCATGATGGCTCTCTGAGGTGTAATTTTATTTTGATTTTATGTATTTGGTACAGGGTTTCACTATGCTCAAATTCATAGTGATCCTCCTGCTTTCAGCCTCCCCAGTGCTAGGATTACAGGGATGCACCATCATGCCTGGTCTTGGTAGCTGGCTCAGCATGCTTGGAGATAGGGCACGGCATGGTATGCAGTACCAGGGATCAAACCCCAGTCCCTGAGCTTGCCTAAGCAGGCGCTTAGTCCACTGGGCTATCTTGCTGGCCCTCTTGAGGCATAATTTTAAAAGAGCATTAAAGTTTAAAGAATTCACAGGTCAATTACTGATACAAGTAAGTGACTTCAGCAGTAATTACATATAATTTTGTCTATTCATTTGGTATTAGTTATAAATATCCATAACCCTAAGTCCTGGGGGTCCTTCACTTTGAGTTTGCTTTCCAACAGATGAAAGGGAGTGGCTCCTAATCCAGAGCTTGAGGGTGGGACAGGGGTGGGGCAGAGGCCTGGCCTCTAGACTGGTTGGTTGGCTTCCAAGTCACAGAGGTATCACCCTCCCTAAGCCATCCCTAGTGGCACCATATTTAGCAGATTTCTTCAGAAAAACAACAACCAAGTGGATACAAAGAGAGATGCAGATACAGCTAAGCAGACATGGGAACTGGCTTCTGTGATGACAGATGTCTCATGCTCTGCCACCTCCAAACTGGAGACTCAGGGGAGCTCGTGGTGTGATTCAGTTGGAGTCCAAAGGTCTGAAAATCTGGAGCGCTGATGGTATAACTCCCTGCTGGAGGTCGAAGATGAAGAACCTGGAGTGCTGGCGTCAGTGCTAGTCAGAAGGGTGAGAGCCGGGAGCTCCAACCTTGAGGGCAGGAGATGAATGCTTTAAGCATCCGTAACAGATTTCTTCCTTCTTCTGCCTTTTTGTCTTACTGGAAAAAAAAAAAAAATCATCATAGACCATCCCTCAATGGACTAGGTGGTTCCACCCATATCTGATCTTCTTTTACTGAAGAACTCATTCAAGTGTTAGTCTCTTCTGGAAAGATCTTCACAGCCCCACCAGAGATAATGTCTCACCAGCTATTGGGGTGGCCCATACCCCAGTCAAGGTGACACATAGGATTAGCCTTCCCAGAGCTTGTGCACCAGGCACTGGGTGAGGCACCTGGACACCCAAGGCTCCCCTACTCTCTGGGTGTTAACAGTGGGGTGTAAACACTGTGTCCAGTGGAAGACAGAAAGATATCCTCTGGGGTCTGTGCCAGCCCAGAGACGAGGTCCTGGGCTGAAGTCCACAGGGTTGCGGAGAGGAAGAGCAAGATGGGGAGAGAAAGTGGCTGCTGATGAGGGCATTGCGTGGGCTCACAAGGCAGGAGAAAGTGAAATCCACAAAGAAGTGTGGAGAGAGAGAGAGAGAAGGGTTACAGGTAAGAACCCCAAAAGATAGGAGGCTACTGCAGCCAGCTCAGGTAAACCGCGTGTCACAGGAAGGTTCGTTTGTTTCCCAGGACCTGTCGTAATAGAAGCATAGACCATAGGTGACTTCAAATGTCAGAAATGTGTGTCTTGCCATTCTGGGGATGAGAAGTTCAAAATCAAGGTGTAGCAAGGTTGGTGCCTTCTGGAGGTTGCGAGGGAAAATCACTCCTCGCTTTCCACTGGCTCCTGGTGGTTTCTGCGGTCTCCAGGATTCACTGGCTGATGAAAATATCACTCCTGCTGTATCTCACACAGCTGTCTTCTCTGGATCTCCCTGGGTGTTCTCTCTGGGTGTGTTTGTGTCCAAATTTCCCTCTTTTTACAAGGATTAGCCCTGGATCAGGGTCCATCTCTGATCCAGCATGATCCCATCTTATCTTGATTTCGTTGTGAGCCAACTTTTATCCAAGTAAGATCATAAGCCCCATGTGGACAGGAACTTCAGGGGGAACGATGCACACACCGAGGGCTCCCCATCACAAGAACTGGCTAGGAGCACAGCCAGGTAGCTAGAGAACAGGGTAAAAATGAGATGCTGGGCCCCTCCACACCCACCATTCCCCTTGCCATTGACGACACAACCACCTACTATCCAGTGTGTGCCTGGGAGGGGGAATCCCCAGCCAGAGCAGGAACTTAGTTGTTCCAAGGTCAACCCTGGCAACTACACTCACCTGTCAATGACTATTTAGGAATGGACTCGTGATGCCACCCTGGCCAGGTAGAAGGACAGGTAAGCATGATGCAGTCAGGCATGGAATGGCTTCTCAGAAAAAAAAAAAATTCCCATAATTAGAAAGATGCTTGGCAATATTGCCAAGGCACAGTGATGGGTCCCAGATTTACCCCCTCCACACACAGTTACAAAAGCCAATGAAATAAGGAAGGCATTATTTTCCTATTATTTTGGATGGGCTTTGGGTGAGCTTTGGACAAAAGACTTTGATATATGGGGGCAACAGTGAACCTTCTAGAGCTTTCGGAGACAAATAGCCAGCTGCAGCCTGAGTGCCAGAGGTTCGCTACCACTGGTACACAGGGCAGGCTTTTGTTACACACAGCGGGGAGAAGGACAATAAGAATCACCAATGACTTCTGACTGGCCAGTGAGCAAATGACTCACTCCTTCAAGGCACTGAAGCAATGAATTGTCAACCTAGAAGTCTGAACAGAGTGAAAAACACTCTTCAGATATTAGGTAAAAATAATAATAATAAGAGGGCCAGAGAGATGGCTCAGCAATCTAAAGCGCCTGCTTAGGAAAGCTTAGGCAACCGCAGGGATCATGGTTCGATCTCCAGCACCACATGTTGTGCCAGCCCCATCCCCAGGGCAGGCTGAGCCAACCATAATAATAATAATAATAAAATAATAATAATAATAATAATAATAATAATAAGATAAAATTATTGGGCTGGTTAGATAGCTCAGCAGACTAAGTGCCTAATTAGGCAAGTACAGGGACCAGCATTTGATCTCCCACATTACATGCTGCACTGCGTCCACCCCCAGGTACAATGAGCAGGCCACAGAGTATGGGCACGGTGGCACATGCCTGTAACCTCAGTGCTGGGAGGCTGAAAACAAGAGGATCATGACAAGTCTCAGCTATTCAGTGAGACCCTGTACCAAATATATATATATATTTATTTATTTATTTAGCAGTATAGGGGATTGAACTCAGGACCCTGTGCTTGCCAGGCAAGTGCATATTCTACTGAGCTATCTCCTTACCACCTCAACACATTTTTTTAAAAAATGATAAAATTATTTTTGATGACTCTGCCCTTAAGCAGCACTTTCAGATTATTTGATACCAAATCAATGTCCAAATAAATGATGTTTGAGATCTACCCTGGCAAAGCTTAAATAATGATTCCCCTGGGGGTGGCACAGAGGTAGAGCACTTGCTCAGCTAGAGCAAGGCCCTGAGGTCTACCTTAGGCACTGAAAAAAGAAATTCTCCAAAGCATCAGCTTGATTCCAAGTAACTGAACTGTATCCTGAGGCATGGGTCAATAATATTTAGGTACATATAAAAAAGATATGTGTATAATAACTTAAAAAGTTATAAAAATTATATGTATAACAATATTTAAGTATATTAAAAAGTTAATATGTCTACTGTCCAACAAAAGAAAAAAGAAAAGCAAAT